>JANHFM010001790.1:93106-109115 GCA_032468115.1 Grayia smithii | reverse complement strand
CAAACATCAACTCCATCAACCAATCAAGATGTAACAACACAGCCAACCAACCCGCTTACAGCAACAAAGCCAGCACTTCACACCTCCCCACCAGTATTTATAGAGACGGCAGCTCTTTGCTCTCACAAGCACGAAGCCGAAGGCACCAGGCTGAAAATGACGAGTGGGACCTCGTCAAAACGTTGCCAAGATACTCTATCTTACACGGGAAAAGACCTGAATATGCCAAGACTTGCATACCTGTACCAGTGAAAATCTACGAAAACAAATATATATCTATATCTATGTAGGTCTTTGGTCATTCGGGTTTTCTCCCGCGTAAAATTGGAAGTATCTGGGCAACGTTATATACATACATACAATTTCTATAACTGCCCATCTCAATCAGTGATCCAGGATGGCTTACAGTTCTAATAAATGTTGAGCTGCCCTTACAACTGATTATGAAGAATTGACTTATAGTCCTATCATGCCAAATGAAAGAGAGAACAAATGTTGGTCTTATTAAAAACTAGCTAAGCCTAGCTAAGCAGTAAATTGTTCCCCTCATATTATTTTCCAGGTGATTACATTTTACCTGAAGAGTAAATTATTTTTCATATGTTTCCACACTTTCTACTGGGTGTAACTACTGCCTCTGTTCCCATTACTGCTGTTAAGTAAAACTAGACAGCCTCTCTTGTGCTTTACAGTAGTTGTACTGATCTCAACATATCTTCAGCAAACATTGCATTCTGGAAACTCTTACGAAAATCTGCCATCTGCACCCTTACAAATGTGAAGGACAGTGGGAGTCCAGTGAGAGCTTGGGATTGACCATGAGATTTTGATAGAAGGCTCAACCAAGACCTTGATTGTTGTCTGGAGTGGGCAGATGGCTGGGACTTGGCCTGTAGTGCCCCCCCTGCCCAATCTATGCCTTTTGTGCACCAGAACTGATGCCTGTAGTGCTGTTGGAGAAAAACTTGAAGTGAATGTGACCAAACACTTGTAAGAGTTCACATCTGGATGAGATCCTTTGCTGGTTGGGATTTGGTATCATTAATATGTAGATGATACGTTATATTTATCAATTGGCTAAATGATACTGTTGAGGTCCTGACTCAGCCTGGAGGCAGTTCATCCTGAATAAGGAAGAACTAACTCAATCTTATGAAGTCTGAATGGCTGTGGATATTAGGGCTTTCTGACCCAAGGATTTTCTGTCTATACCCTTAAATGACATAGCATATGCACATTCAAGAATGATACATATTCTGGGGATCCTTTCAGATTCAGATGCTGCTCAAATAGTAGGTGGCAGCTGTAGCCAAGAGGGCCTTTATAGGGCTGCATCTGCCATAGTACTCCTTCTTGGACTAGGAAGTCTTTCAATTACTCATGCCCTGGTCGCCTCACAGAACAACTACTGCAACACACTTAATAGATTGGACTGCCCTTGAAAACTCTGAAACTTTGGCGTACAGTAGTGTGGGCAATAATGGGCATACCTCAAAATACCCATGTGACACCTGTTTCATAAGCTGCACTATTTTGCCAGTATGCTTCTGGAAGTGACATAAAGTGCTGGACATCAACCCTACTTGGCATAGAGCCTGATTATTTCACAAATTGTCTATCTCTGCCTGGCCAGAATATGCTGTGACACTTTCTCTGTTGTGGTTCCCGGTTTCTGAAATGAGATTCCCCACTGGGGCCCATCCTGTTGGCATGCCATAAGGCCTTGACAACTGCCCTCGTTGTTCTCTCGCCTCATTGATCCCCCAAACTGCCAAACCATACTCATACAGTTTGGATGCAAATGTATTGAACAAGTATTTTCTTCCGGGGGAGAATTCTGAAAGAGGAAGAGGAGGGGAAAGAGTGTCATATAAAACTCTTTCCAGTAGATGGTTAGAAAGGACATCATGGTTGAAGCAATAGCAGTCAGAGTGGTCCAACACTGACTAGATCCTGACATAGTCTGGCTAACAATTTGAACTGGGACCATCTCAGTCTCAAAAAAAGTTGAAAACACTAATGAAACAGGACTAAACATTTAATTTTATTTAAAGTATCTCTGAAATTGAAATGCCACATTATTGTCTGACGAGAAAGGAAATGATTCAAAATGAAAGACGTTGAATGACTTCTAGAAGAAATTTATTTTAAAATAAATATCCTTGCAACACTTTTACGATCTGGTCCCAATGCTCAAAATGTATTCTGAGGGCACTAAAAAATCCACACACACACACACACCTGCTTCCCAACTCAGTAGTTTAAAATGAAACCACCTTAATACAATGCTCACTCTTACTTTGCCACTACTTGATTAAAAAATCCCAATTTTGATATAAACTGAAGTTATTTCCTTGCCTGAGCACCACTGAACCCAACTATTACTATACATTAGTAATAATATGCCAGTCTTTGTCCTGAAAAGTACCTTTCTTTCAAATTAATTCATAGAATCATCACGTTGAAAGGGACTATTTAGGCTTTTAAATTCAACCTTTCAGTCAGGGCGAGAATACATTAAAGCATGCCAGAAAGGAGTCTGATTACTGCTTGCCAGGATCCAGTAAAGAGGAATCACTACTACTTGGATTCCTTTGTTAAACTGTTCCTGTCCCCCTCCTGCCCGCCCCCACACCCCCGGTCATCCCCCAACGTTCAGTTGTAATCTGTTTCTGTGATTTAGAACCATTATCCAATTTCATGTACTCTGGACAATGGAATGCAGCTCTTGGTCTTCTTCCTTGTAATTTGGGCACTATGAGGATATAATCCTTTAAGATTTTTGTGACAGTAGCTCCTCTTGGGATCTTCCACTGTAGATGACCAGGCTGAGCTCGAGGGGTCAAACATGTCATCAGTCTGGAGCCCCTTCACGCCCACAACAGATTTAAGTCCAGCCCACCTTGAATTCCGTTGACTGTTATCTACTGCCAACTCGCTTTGACTGTTAGTTCAGAGCTCTTGTAAAGAGCTTTAGCATGCAATAAGCCTATATATTCTTTTGAACTGCCCGGAATCCTGATTTCCCGCACTTGACACCTGCTGGCTCATTCTGAAAGACAAAGAAAGGAAGTATAATACTTTTGTCTTGAAGCTTTCACCTACCTTTGGAAGAGAGGAAAACATAATTACACCAAGCTGGTCCCCTACAGCCAATTAGTAGAGATTCAATGTCATTTTTCAATGTAGATTTCAAAGCTACAAAAGACTTTCAGCACACTTTCTGTTCCTCAGAAGCTAAGCTTCCTTTTCCTACTTACTGACATGTAATTACAACTGTATTTTGTCCTGTTTCTGTTGAATAAATGTGCATCATAAAATTCTCTACACAATGGGAAAAAATCACCATCAACACCCAGAATTAACTTACACTTGTGGTTAAAAACACTTTTTTATCTAACCTAAAAAAAGGCAGCTTCCCACAACTGAAAATAATGTACATTACCTTAGTTGGATAGTTGATAATTAAAGAAACCAGAAGGCAATATAGAGGGAATATAACCTTTATCATTCATGCTTCCATACTGAAGAAAATCCCATTATACAATTTTCCTGAATAAGATTAGGGGAAAATATTTTTAAGAATTCCTACTTTTGTCATTTATCCAAAACTAAGAACAGTTCTTGGCATTAAGACCAAAAGAACTTTCCTCTTTTGCTTTGTGGTATTATCACTTGGTTGTAAGCAGTATGGCGGCATCTGGTAAAGAAATCTATAAAATCAGAGTAAAACATTTGTGGCAGACATTGCAGGGAAAAAATGCAGTAGAATGTAAGCCAGGAATTTTTGTTATTGTTGTTGCTGGGGATTGTCTCAAAAATGTCTTTTGAGGACAAGTGGCATGGTATTACCCCCAAGGGTGCAGATGTTTATTCTTTTTTGCTTCTTTTGTGGATTTTTAAAATAAAGAGATAGTTCTTAACCTAGGACTACTTGACTGTTCAAAGGCAGTAAAAGACTTGTGACCAATCCTCACACAACCATCCCGTTCCATCCCATCCCATCATCAAAATTTGGGCATCTGCCATTTATTATATACGGTTGCAGAGTTCTGAGGTCACAACTGCCATTTACCACTTTCCCAGGGAGCTTCCAGTATAAGCCACAGGACACAAAACGTGGCATAAAAGCAGCACTGCAAAAGCTATTATCACTTCGTTCTACAGGTCATTCCAACGAGTGATATTTATAACAGATGGGTTGGGACTGAAGGATCTCTTAAGAGGACGAATTGGGATCAATTATTTGAGAACTGTGGCATTTATCATCTTTGCTCAAAAATGGAAAATACTTATAACCCTCATGTTTTGATGAACTCTACAAATAGCAAAATAGATTTTTTTAAAGCCCTTTAAAGCCACAGCAAGTATTTTAATAAAGATGAGTGCCCCATCTTAAAAAAATTATATTCCAAATTTCATGAGCTTTGTCTTATTAGTTGGGATGCCATTTGGTTGTTTGACTAACTATATTAGATCAACATAGCCAAAGACCCATATCCTGCCTTGGTTAAGAAGGGCTTTGTGTGGCAAATAGTAACGTATGGAATTAGTACTTTTCCCCCAAACTTATTACACTGGCTGACTTGACCATCTAATATTCAAGTCTGCGAATGACCACATCAACATACACACAAGACAGAAGCTCAAGAGGTACCCAAAGAGCAAGTCTGTTTTCAACTCCAGCCTTGAGGTAAACTCTCTTCCAGGATCCAGTGGTGCCCCTTCCACCTGCCAAATAAAGCCAGGTTACAATTCTAATTCAGTATTCATTGTGTGATATTTTGATAACGGAGGCTTCCAGGTGAATCCTCATTATCCTGGGGATAATTTATATTAACTATTATGCTATGTTCATCCAGGTTCCTTTAAGGTCAGGACCATTATTATCAAATTTATTTGCTGCCCAGCTCACAGTCCAAGGCAATTCTATGCATTCCAAGAGACAAAAATCAAAAAGATCAGCAACTTCACTTTAAGAACTAGGTACCCCTCGACTTGCAACCATTCACTTACTGACCAAAGGTACTGAAAATGTGACTGGAGACCAGTCCTCACTTATAACCATTGCAGCATCCCATCACGATGAAAATTCTGGTGCTTGGCAACTAGCATTTACGATTGCAGTGTCCGAGGGTCACGTGATTGCCATTTGCAACCTTCCCAGCTGGCTTCTGACAAGCAGTCAGTGGCATAGCTAGATTTAATAATTCAAACTACAACGATTTAACAACCTGGCAAAAAAGGTGGTAAATTTAGGTGCAACTCATTTAACAGCCACCTTGCTTAGCGATGGAAATTCTGGTCATAAGTCAAGGACTACCTGTAGAAGTTGTTTCTACATAGGCTATCAAGCCTTAATGTAGAACACGGAAGATTCAGTTCTAGGTCAATTAATCTTTAGGCACTTCCACCGAATACATTACGTGCAACTCAACATAACAATCTTAGAATGTTATGAACCCGTGCACGATTGACTATAATTATTTAAAACCCAGCCCAGAAGTTTCCTTTCTAGGTGGGCATATTACATTTTTGTAATACGTCCCACCATCTGTTATCACCAACTACTTTCACCAGGTATAATGGAGTTAGGAGTTAAGACATGTATCATCATACATGTGCTATCACTCTTCAGGCATCTGACTTTATTCATGCGGTCATGTTGGCCCAGAGGATGAGGGTTATATTAAAATACTTCAATATTTATAATTGGCATGAAGTCTTGCAGTTTCATTACTTGCTTCTTCCAGTTTCAGTATTTGCATGATTTTAACATTTTCTATAATATACCTGTGCCACATTAATTTTGTGGCATAAATTGATACCACAAAATCAGCAATGGATCAAGTTCTTTTTTTATAGTTAAGATTTGTGACTCAAAAAACATACCTGTTCAGAAGCCCACTTTTGTCACAAAATTGAATTTTTATAAATACAACAAAAGTAGACTAACTTAGCTATCTTTCCTGGTACATATACATCGATGTATATTTTACACTCAATATTAAGAATCTGCAGGAACAGCTGAATTATAGTCAGTGCTATGAACTATACTGAGGAAATTTGCATTATTTTTCCTTTTAATATTGTATAATTACATTGCTGATTAGAAGGATGATGAAAGATTTCTGCAAGGGACTATAATCCTGCTTTAATAGTCCTTTGCTCTAATATTTTAGCAGGAAACACATACATTCAAGGGTATTTTAACAGTGGTGTATTTAGAAAAATTCTTCTAGTGCCTCTGAAATGAACCTCATTTTAGAAATATTAGTGATTCTTTAGTGATTATGCATACAGCCCCACTATGTATGCATTGTGATTGTCACAACATACTTTAGGAACTAAAACGTCTGAGAATCAATGGGCAAGATGAACAGTGACTGACAATCATCCTTTATGACAACTTACATACTTTTAACTAATGCTTAAAAAAATTAGCACCAAATGATAGTGCCTGGGAAAGTGGAACCAGACAGTAATTATTTCATCATATTTAAATTGAATCTCACATTTCTGATAACCTTTAAAATGTATTTATTTGCTATATCTAAGTAATGCATAACTTGGCAGGGAATCCTAAAAAAAAAAAGGCCACAATGGTGTCTTCTATGCAAATTTTAACAGCACTTTACCGTAAAACATTCAAATGGTTCAATGCAAAAAAAAATAATTATGGTTAAACATCTATGTGAGAAATGAGCCATTTCAAGCATCTGGGATGCAATCCAAACTTCAAATTCAAAATACCTGTTAAGACTTTTATAAAATTTTACACCTGAAATGTTTCAAACCAAGTATTTTGCACACTTCTATAAGGTAACACAGAAACAACCCTTCTAGTTCTAAAAGCTTGATTTTCAAGCTTTTATTGCAATATCTATATGAAATTATTTTATAAAACTTTATGCTTGTAGCCTGCCCACTTATGTGATGGAGTTCTCTATCAATATTTCTGTTTATCCAAGCACCCATGTAGTTACTGCAGCCTTAACTTGACTGCAAAGAGTTGAAGTGTTACAATGTCAAGAACAGAATTCATTTTCAGAAGGGCATTTAATAGGCTTCGTGAAGCCAAAGAACTGAATACAGGAATACCTTAACCACTTTTAGTACAATATTGAATTACATGTGAGTCTTCCAGTTTAAAAGAAAAATATAAACAAACAGTTTTTCAAGAACTTGCAGGCTCTGCAAGTTTCAGGTTCTAGGTACATCATACAGTATAAATTTGTTTCTGAAGATCAACACGAGTCTCCCTTAATAATCAAGGGGGGGGGGCTGCCTTCCACCATGCCCCTTCCTCACTACATCATAGTACTTTTACAAAACTACAAGGTATTAATGCATTTATAAAAACAAGGAGGATCTTCACACCTTGCTCAGGCTCTGGGGAATTATAGGTGATATATAGGTCAGACCCCCCCCACCTTGGCTTGTTGAAAGAAATCAGGGGGAAAAACAATAAATGTATTATTCAAAATGCTTAAACACACCTGTAAAAAATAAAAAAGGAAAAAAAAGCAAATTAAAAAAAATTCCTCCAAAAAGATCTAATAGGCCATCCTGTAGCAGAAGCTGTTGGGCTGCTTGTGATAAGACTACAAAAAAGGGAAGATACAGGTAGAGAACTAAACAAGATTCAGCGAAGCTCCAAAAATCTTTATAAATACAGCCATTGGAAGGACGATCTTGAGTCAGGAAGGATTTATGCTCGGTGCAAGCTGAGAATGAGAAGCAGGTACAAATTGTAAAGCACACTGAAGAAACCGGTACATTTTACTAAACTAGTCTCCCTCCTCCCAACCCAGGCCAAATTGTTTACAGCCTTGGGTGATGATGCTGTCAACTAATCTGAGGAGCATGAGGAAGGGGGGGAAGTAAAACTAAGTTTGCTTTGTTAAGGGCCATACTTGCAAACTTTTTTTTCCTTTCAAAAATGCATGGCTCTAAGCGGTATGTGATGGTTTATTTATCAAAATAGTCCAGAGGATGTTTCTGTGCGCAAAGAATGCAGTCAGAATTTTTATAGGCTTGCTCAATAGTTCCTTTAAGAATCAATTTGTTAAGATGTTGAACTGTCCCACTGTTTTTCTTTAGCAAGACAGTTCATTTAGGCTGTATTCTGCTGGCAAAGTAATAGGCATTTAGAAGGCTAAGTACTATGTTTTACTACCTACTACATAACAGGAACAGAGACTTCTTAAGCCCACTTGAACATACTAAAGAAACATACTTACCTAATTATCATAATTGTCTCTGTAAGAGCTTCCAGAGTAACGGTCCCCATAGCCTCCCTGATTTCTGGGGGAAAAAAGCATGAGACTGATTTAGTTCAGTGCTGGATTAGTTAAATTGTGCAAATACTAATATCAAGAGCAAAACTCATTACATGCATGTAAAAAATTGTTTTATCCTCTATGCGTAAATGATAATTGTGTGATTTTGGATATATTTTATTATCATCATCCAATATCAATTATTATGGGATAAGCCAACTATCTTTGATGCAACTATTAATTTTTTTCATTTGTTGTAGTCCTAAATGGAGGAGCTGATGTAGAGTAAATGTGATCTGGAATACAGACAGGCGGACAATTAATACCTGTCCAGAACCACTTAAAACAGCTGCATCTTTTCCAGGGGTTATTTGGTTACTTCCTTGCCATCCCACTAAGAGATACACTTCATTGAAGCAGAGATGTTGCAAGGCCATACAAAGGCATGCCTACCATTGTCTACCTGATTGCATTCAGGATGTTATAACTTCTGTATGGTCCTCAAGGCCAACCACACATATAAGCACATTGCAGTAAAAAAGTCATGAAGTGATCAGGTCAAGAGTTGACTGAAGGGCACAATTGGCACACCAGATCAAGCTATGCAAAATTCTTCCTGGCCAAAGCTGCAACCTGCCCATGAAAGAGTTAAGTCCAAGACGACTTTCAAATTATGTACCACAATTGAATGGGAAAGTGCTATCCCATCCAAGGTAAAAGATGTGATATTTTCAGATCCAGCAATCCAAACATCTGCAGTGACTTGGTCTTGCTAGGATTGATTCATTGATTAATATAACCTTGCTAACACCTACTAAATGTTTACATCCAACCCTGGATTTGTACAGAACAAATCCAGCATATCCAATTATAATTTTGTATCTATCTATTCTAAGTGATTTAAAATGGCATATTATTTTCATTTCTATAAGACACAGTATGTTATTAATAGCAGGGGAGCACACAGCACCAACAGTTCACACATTAAATTTAAAGTAATATTAACCCCAAAATCCTTATTATGGAAAAGGAGCAGCAATCCATCATCCGAGGATGCTTTGAACTAAGATTTATCTGAAGCAAAGCTAAGTATAATGAGTGACAATAAGATAAGAGTAGAATTGCTGGAGGTAGCAAGCAGCTGTTTCTAATCTAACATATGCTTTGCTGTATAATTTCTAACACCACAGCTCATTTTAAAAAATTGTCATTGCCACTGCTAGGAATGAAATAGAAAATGTCTAGTGGGATCTTGAAACATTTTACAGGTCAAGTAGGGGGACTGGTGTGCAATGCTCCCTCTCCCCCCCTCAGAAGCTCCAAGCATGGCATTTTTCTACTGAATGCCCCCCACCTCGCATTGGCCCAGAACATTCCTGCTTTGTTCTGTTTATTGACTGTATTATTTATATGTATGTATCAGTTGAGGCATGGAACATTTTGCAGATCTCTGTTTTCCATACCCAATCTGTAAAGATCACAATTTGCCTCTAAAAAGCTTACCTGCTGCCATAATAGTCTCTGGATCCACCATATCCACCGCTTCTGTTGTCATAACGGCCACCTCCATATCCACCACCTCCTATTGCATGGATAAAAGTATCTGTTAAAGCTTATCATTTCAATGCAGTGGAGGTCTATGATAAAAGGGCAAGTATAATATTGTAGGAAAGCTTCACCTCTAGAAAATCCACGTCCACGCCCTCTGCCTCCAGAAGAGCCACGGGAAGATTTTCCAGCCTGGTCAACTCTGATCTGACGTCCATCCACAGACTTATAAGAAAGAATCAAATAAGATTTTTATTTGATACAATTGTATCTACTGCCAAATGCTGAGCAGTAATGCTGAGCACATTAAGTTGTGCTCAAAAAAGTTGTTGTAAGCCACCTTGAGTCTCTGGAGAAGGGCGGGGTATAAATGGAATTAAAAAAAAAAATGGAAGCTGCCTGGGGTGACGATATTTAAGTCAAATACTACATTTGATTATAGCATGCATGTTCCTTTTCTTGCCACAAGCCCAATTTGATAGCAATTTTTGGAGGGGCTCTAAGGATTGTTCAGTTGCAGACTGCATTTCTCCATTTTACAGCTTGAGAAGAGGAACAAACTCTCTAAAGTATAATAAATCATGCCCAGGAAAACAAATACAATCAGTAAATTATATTCTACTGAGTAGCCACTCAGGCCACACCTCAAAAATATTTAAATACCAATAATGCAACAATTATCTGCGAAAAAAGTCTCTTAAATAGGGCCAGGATTTGTTTTAACTTTTAGCTAACTGTGCACATTAGGTTAAGTGGAATTATAGTAATTCTGATGAAGTGTTTTATGGAGCTAGTATTGTTATTCACCCATTACCTGACATTAATTTTAAGTTGTTTTATGAGTTTTTGCAGGTCTGGTAACAATATTGTGCAAATTAAAACTTAAGTCTATTTTCAACCTGAAGTTAACAAGAAAAAAATTAAAATGTATGTAGTCACTACAGAAGTTAAAGCACTTTTATTTCCTTCTTACTACCATTTAGAATAGACACACTTTTCCTGTGAGATACTCCTTTAACAAGAGATTAAAATGGTTGGATTAGATGACTTCTGAAGTACTTTTGAACTCTAGGATTCCAGACGTTTGATACAGTAGTGTCTACTATGAGTAGATAGCTGTGTAAGTGGACATAGATACAGGATTGGAGGGAACATAATGTAATATTACAATTATAAATCTATATTATAGGACAAGTATGCTGAGAAATAGCAAAGCATGAAACTTCACTTCAAGCATCTTGATAGCTAACAAAAGTTCTCACCTCTCCATTCATGGCTCGCATGGCATCCTTGGCATCTTCAGGACGGCAATAGGTAATAAAACCAAATCCCCTGGATCGCTGGGTCTCTCTGTCTTTCACCACAACCACTTGAGATTATAAAAAGAAGCATACTAACTTAGATCAGATGTTCTAAGGAGTAGAGTTCAATGTGCTAGAAGTTTATTTCATGCAATTTATATAAAATAATCTCCTACATTAACTATGTTCAGTTGATTACCATAAAAGTAAAATTTATTAACAGTATCTTAGTCCTCACATATTAAAGTAACCAGCTTACCACTCATCAGAGGAAGTCTCCCATAATATGAAATAAATCCTTACAATTATATGTATGCTTTTAAATTAAGATCATTCAAGTGAAAGTACTAAAAAAGTATATTGTTTAGGATTGAGGCAAAATTACCTCAAAAGTAAAACAATACTATGTCAAGACTTAAATTAAGGATTAAATAATAATTGAATTTTTTCTGTATCACTAAGAACGGATAGTGATGTCCGATTTTTATGATTTTAGAGTTAACTGTTGGATGGCATGCTACATCTTTTTTTAGCTAATTGCAGTCATGCTAAAACAATGTTTTATTTATATAAAATGACAAGATGTTTGTCATTTATAACAAAAGTTATGTCCACACCTCTACTGAACAGCTATTTTATGCATTGCATCACAGTATGTTACTGATATTACATCTAATATCAATAATGAATGAAAGTGATTTTGTGCAATCTGATAGGTCTGAAACATTTTCTCACCTTCTGCAATGTCACCATAGGGCGAGAACAATTGCTCCAAATTTTGTTCATTGGTGTCAAAACTGAGTCCTCCAATGAAGAGCTTTCCTTCATCTGACGCCATTTTCTAAGTGATCTGTAAGCAAAAGACTCTTTAATTCTGAGAAAATGCAAGGATATACACATAAGGGCAAAATCCACACTGGTTAAAACAGTCCTATGCTGCTTAAATTACTGTAACTTTTAATTAGCTCACAGCAATAACAAATTCAGTAAACATGCATACACTAATAGATACAAGCTTTTAGCAGATTATTGCTCAGGAGCATATTCCATTGTTTAGAATTATTAAGAAGTTCAGATGTAAAAGTTTAGAAAAAGATTTAAAAATCGATTTTCCAAACATCTGACTAGGTATTTGTAATCTGAACCTGAAACTATACAGGAATTTTTTAAAAAAATCTTTAACTGGGGTAATTTCCAATTTGAAATTTTCTGACAAGGATGGAACTTTTTCCAATTTGAATTGTTTTGTGCACTTTTTTTTGACACTGACAGTTTATATTTCTAAGTAACTTACTACAATTAACCAATTATGTAATAACTTGTCAATTTCAGAAACTTCAAGATATACATGCATGCTGGCTAGAAAATTGAGAATTGAAATCCAGAGCTTCATATTGCTGAAGAAACACTGTCCTAGTTAACTAAATGCCAAATTCACATTTGAATTTCAACTCCCAGCAAGATGTATGCCTTTTAAAAAATGGCAATTGTCATGGTATAGAGACTTCCATCATCCACACATAGCTTCAACTTTATGCCTGCAACTGGTTTATTATCAGTTTATATCCAAATGAAAGCCTTAAAATCTTTGTATTTTAGTGCTATAAAACTAGGATGTGTTTCTGTTGTCTTTCCTAAGGCAGACACTTGCAGAAAATGATGAATGCCTGTAGGCAGGATTCCTCTTTCCTATTCATATCTCTCAATGTTTAGTTTGAGGAAGGAATGGAATACAGCTTCTTAATTATATGCATTTAAAAGGCTATTTCACTAAATCTTATAACTTCTAGCAGAAATATATAGGGGTTCTTTTTGGAGATAAATACTCGGTACTTTAAAAATCTGTGCAAAATATTTTTTAAAATCACATATTTTGTGGATTTCAAAGTAAGCAAGGAGCATCTATTATTCTCTCAGGGCAAGAATTAAACATAGATCTCCTTATTGTGGAAAAGGCAATATTAATTGATATTTACTAGACAGTGTCTATTTTTGTTACATTCCTTTTATCATTTTAAAAACAAATGGATACAGGAGGCTGAAAGAAGTAACACATGTCCAAATGAAGCAAAGCTAGTCAAACAGTAATAAATAGATCAGTGCATTTAGCTACTGTACATTACTCAAGAATTCTTCTTTGATTTCATCACAAAAGCAGATTCCCATTTCTCCATATCAAAAGCACTATCTGATAACCCATATAGACCTGTAAAAGTTGCTAAAAGTGTCTTGAAAACCTTTTCCTATTATGTCTTTTCCAATGGCAGTTTTTGAATACAGGGATAATTTGTTCACCAATTATTTTATTTTTCATTTATAAAATGTGTACACCTCCTTTGATAATGTATGTCATGCTTTTTTCATCTCTGGAAAATTGAGGGTCTCTGCTATTTTCCTCGTGAGGAAGCAGTTTTTCAGGCCAACTACAATATTTCATCATGTAAACTGGGATTTAAGGTATCATTATCAAACCTGTCTCCTTTATAAGCACCAGCTGCTTATTTACAGCCTCCATGGTATTGTTACATTCATAAAGTTGTGAAGCATATAATATTTCCTGTTGAAAAAGAACTTAAAATATGTATATCAGCACTTATATCTGGAGGTTCCCATCTAAACACAATATACCCAGGATCTGGTTAAAACCTTAATGATCCCCAACAGGCACCGTTTATTTATTTATTTTTATTTATTTATGGGATTTATACTGCCGCCTATTCGCACATGGCGACTCAAGGCGGCTTACAGAATATAAAACATCATATAAAAACAATAAAACTAATAAAAGAGTCATATAATAAATTAATATAATAAAATCTATTTATGATTATTCAAAAAAAAAAATGAGAATCTGATGCTGCTTTTGTCAGACAAGGATGACAAAAGTAACTGTAAACCAGCCTGCCCCATTGCATGGTTTCCAATAAGAAATGAAAACTGTATTTAATCTTCTTGCATAACAGGGTAAGGGAATCAAATACCGCTACGGTTGAGGGACTGTCTTAGCGGCATTTTCCCTCCCAACGAATTCCCCCCCTCCCGGTAAAATGGCCACGAGCACGTGGTCCGAACAGAATGCGGGAAGGCGAGTAGAGCGCGGCTCACGTTCCAGAGAAAAACCCAACTAAGCATGCGCTAAGTCCGCTCCCTCGCTGCCCTGCTCGGGGTGAACGGGATTCTTCCTCCGCACCCCGCTCTCACCGCAGGTTATCAGGCTCATGAAACTTACCCCGTTGCTCACAGCGGCGCGTCCTTCCTCACCGTCCGTTAGGCGCAAGACAGTGAAAAACGAGTTTCAAAACTAGCGCATGCGCACAAGGGCCCAGTAGTTCTTTCTGGGCAACCGCCATTTTGTGAAGCGTCTCTCCTTTCTTTCCCTGCACCTTTCCCTCCTCTCCTTCAAGAAAGCCTTTTGTCTCCAGTTTCTTCGCTAAGCCTCACCCAGGCACCCTCTCCTCCCGCAAGAGCCCGAGCGCGCTCCGATCAAAAGCACTCACCAAAATAGGCCTCGAAGCAAAGAGCCGCGCAAAAGACCCGTCAGCTACCGAAGCAAGAGGTATCGCGATGGCGGCGAGGGGAACACGAGTGTTAAAGCGAGGCTGGTTACACACGCTTCTGCGCGGCTCGCGAGCAGCCATTGGTTGGAGTTGCCAGTGGGCGAGGCTTAGCCGAAATAGCGGAGACGCCCATCCGCTCCAGGAAAAAAAACTCTTTTCCTGCGGCGTCTCACTGCAGCCCTATCAGCGTTTCCTTGCTAGGAATTACATTTGAGTAAGGCGTACGCAAACGGCCCTCATTAAGGGAGCACGGACGCGTACGTGTCGCAGCTGCCATAGCAGGCCTCCGATTCGTCGTGTTTCCATTTTCCAAGAGACTTAATAAAACGGAGAGGGAGCCAAAATTTGTGTAACGCCTTATCTCCAATTTGGGGGGGGGGGGTCGGGGAGGGGAGGACCACACACAATAAAAGGAATGTTTTGTTGAAGGGAAGTCAGTAAACCCCTAATGGAGAAAGCAAACCGTTAATCAAATGTTGATGGCTATCCCGATTATAGATACTGCATAATTTTCGTCAAAAAGCAGAGAATAGTCAGTAATTGGCTAACCACCTCCCCCCCAGCCTTAAAAATCAAAGGATTGACAAAAATGATGCATGGAAACTAAATATAATTGGGGGTGGGGTGGGGGAGGAGGAGGAACTTACACCCTTGCATCACAAAGAAAATCTCATGAGATAACATACTTGGAATTCAAAGTAGGCAGAGCAGACACTTTGGATCCTGGATTGGATGACAATTTCACATTTTTCATCATTGCAGGTTTATGCCAGACTGCTGTACTCTGAAATTCATTTCATCAGGGTCCACAATCAGGAATCTTGTTACACCAACAAAATGGAAGCAAGTGGTGTGCTGTTTGTCCAATTAAGTCATATTTGAAGCATCCCAAAATTTCAAATGTTTGTGCGGTTGCATATTAAGTTCTGTCATCTTTCAGTGTATCATGCCTGATTCCAGAATAGTAGAGATAGTATAAAATGTTGATTGGCATCGAGTCAGCATATTTTTCTATGCTTTCACAATTAAATTACTTCATTTGCAGAATTTGGAAATTTTATTTTTTCCCCTTTCCATCAGATCAGTAGACTACAATATTCCTTTACTGGAGATTGCATATTGAAGTATTATAGAAAACTGAAGTTGGCTCACATAAATGGAAAGTATTGTTGAGCAATTAAATGCTAGTAAAATAAGAATGCTGGTATGCTTACATTTCACTATACTGATCTCCGCTCCTTCCACCGCGGTCTGAAAACATGGCTTTTTAATAAGATCAGCTGAGTGGCCTGGTTTTTTAACTTTTGTTTTTAGCATTAAT
>JANHFM010001790.1:77141-93006 GCA_032468115.1 Grayia smithii | reverse complement strand
TCCATCCTTCCAAGGTGGGTAAAATGAGGACCCAGATTGTTGGGGGCAATATGCTAACTCTGTAAACCGCTTAGAGACGTCTGTGAAGCACTATGAAGCGGTATATAAGTCTAAGTGCTATTGCTATTGCTAACTGAACTTCCAAAATAATTTTATACACTAAAACAGGTATATTTGAATTAATGAAAAGATCTGATACATATTTTTATTCAACTGAACTGAATTTTCAGAGTGGATTGATGATTGGAATCAATCATGCAAATCAAATTGAAAATATGAATCAAACTAATTATTAAAATTAAATTCTACCATATACTGTACTGAACAAATTGATACACCTCAGTTTATTTATTTATTATTTATATACACTGCCCATCAAGTCTAGAGTTGCTAGGTTTCCCCCTACCCACTCCACCCCTACCCACTCCTGTTATAATTTTGTGTAGATTTTGGTTACAAAGCCTCCAGTGGAGACAAAAAAATGATATGTCTGCTGGCCATTACCTTGTTGTTCCGCTCAACACCCGTGTAATCTGCTTCTGGAGGTATTGTTATATGTAGCTCAGCTTCATAGGCACCTTCTCCTTCATTTCTTGAATTGATTGTAAGCATGAGATAGTTTTCTTCCCCAATTACAATCTGATCCCTATCACTACAAAAAAATGTTACAATCCAATCCATTATTGTGAGAACAAGATATATGTTATGAGGCTAGAACTGTAGTAAATATGTTCCTGTAAGCATTCCTGTGACAAGTTCTGAGTGAAAGTAAATACTGTACAAACAGCTTTGCCCTAATGAAGAAAATGTTTGCTCTTTTGCTTAAATAAACTAAGTTTCCAGAAGCAAAAATATACAAAAGGGATTTGGATTTTATAACTGTAAGAAACCTTTGATGCTGTACATTTGACAAATTGGAAAAAGTAAAGGCTAAAGTTAGCTCTCAACATGCAACATTTAAAATTGATTTCTAACTGGATGCATGTCCTTTCCAACTACTCTACTATTGTACTGTATACTTTCCCGGTACACATTTTTAATGAACACCTTTATTCCATTAAGTACAATACATATGTTTACTTGTTCCAACTTACGGCATAACGGAAAGTTTCAAGTCAGGAATGCACACGTTGTCTTCTCCACAATCCACAAGAATGTATGCCTAAATTGTCCAAAACATGCATTGCTCATGTTAGGGCCCTTTGGCAGGAATTCCAGCCATTTCCTTTCCTACTTTTTGTTTCTTTTGATAGCCATTATAAACATCTTCCCCCAAAGATTTTGATTATTCCAAACCCTGATCTTAATACAACAAGCCACACTCAGTTACTTATATATGTAAAGCCAGGTTATGTTCTGTATACTGGGTATATACGCATATTTTTTCCATTCCGAAGCACGGCAAATGCTCTCACATCTTGTTATTGTTAGCTAGGACTACAAGAATGAAAACTCTTTGAAAATACAGTTGGAGGAGACTAACAAATTTAAGGTTAGTGTGGTTCAATTAACTCACCACAATGAACTAATTTGGCTCAAGTTGCTAAGGGAATGCTGAAACTGCTAAATAGACCATCTTATAGAATAACCTTCATAATGTGGTAGAATTTGCATGCAAAGACACATACCTGTTTTTCCATTCTGTTTTCTTGGTAATAATTCAATATTGGGCTCACAACTAATACATCAGAAAATGTGGATTCATCCAATTTATAGTTCAAGCTAATATTGATTGGAGACAATTTATCTCTAAATTCAGTTTCATCCTATAGGAATTAAATTATAGGAATTTAAATTTTGACTTGTATCGATCATCATTCTTCATGAATGCACAAAAGAAATATCTGATCTTTATTTCAATAATAAAAGGATTAATATTCCAGTCCTATGATTATTTAGATGTTAGGATGACTACTTCCAATGGAATATACTTTTCATCACAAATATGTGTAGGCTCAAAGTTTAAGATATTTTAAAAGACAAAAAACAAGGTATTAATTTCTATTAAAGATCCTATGACACTTTGCCTCCATGTACATTAGAAATGGCTAGCTAAATTTATTTCAAAAATGATACAGTGATAAAAATATTGGACAGGAGAAATTCAGAATAAATCTACATTGTATTAGGAACCTCATTAGATGGTCACTGATAATGGGATTGAATTCGTGAACAACAAATTCCAAACGATGTTAAAATCAGCTGGTATCGAGCATAAGCGTTCTGCTCCGTATAGGCCAGAACATAATGCATTTGTAGAAAGGAGAGGTCAAATATTGCAAACCATGGCTCGAACCATGTTAGCTGATTCAGGGTTGCCAGAAAAACTGTGGGGTGAAGCTATTATGTGTGCAAACCATGTATTAAACAATATCATTAATACAACAACAGGTGATTTGCTGTTCACCCGTTGGCATGGTAGAAAACCAAATTTAAGTTATCTGCATACATTTGGAGTTCCTGCGTGGGTTCATATTCCCTCACAAATTAGAAGAAAAGGACAACAGAGAGCCAGGAAATTAGTTTTTGTAGGTTACAATGCTAACCATAGATCGTTTAGGGTTTGGGCTCCAGGCACAACTAATGTTTATAATAGTGCTAGTGCCAAATTTCTTGAGCATGTTGGGTGGAATAAGGTAGAACAAGGATCTAACAACGATGTAGTTATTGACACCTGAGTAGTCCCAAATGATCAGATAAATCCCCTGTCAGACTTGGAAGCATTAATAGGTGGCTTCCAAGCTGCCACTTTCTGAACTGTGGGAAAGTGGGAGGGAGGAATGGGAAGAGTGAGATGTTAGCCATAATAGTATTATATAAGTGGGAGAAGGTCAGGCCAAGCCGACATCTGGAGAAGGAGTGGTGTCAAGAGGGAACGAACAATGATTGGACCTTGTGACCATTGGAGGAGGGAAGAGAGGAGTTTGGGGGAGTTTTGATATACTGAGGGAAAACCTGGAACTTTCAGATTCGGGTTTTCCCAGGATGTGCCAGTTTACTTCTCCGAATAAAATGAACTTTTGAGACATGATTGAGAAGGAGGTTTTTTTCGGTGAAGGTCTTCTGGAACCCTGACATTGGAACTGAAAAAAGTAACTCGTGACCAGTTTTCACACTTAAGGTTGTTGCAGTATCCCCATGGTCATGTGATCAAAATTTGGGCACTTGACAACTAGCATAGAGTCAGGTGATTATCATTTGTAGCCTTCCCAGCTGGCTTCCAATAATGAAGTCAATGGGGGGAGCCAGATTCACTTAACCACATGATTCACTTAACAACTGGTGATTCACTTAGTAACTGTGGCAAAAAACTGTTGTAAAATGGGGCACAACTCACTTAACAACTGTTTTGCTTAGCAACAGAAATGGGCTCCACTGTGGTCGCAAGTCAAGGACTACCTGTATTAAATATATTTGCCACCTTGAGATACATACGAAAGGCAGGATAAAAATCTAATAATTATCCATAAAACGAATTTGATTTGATGTTTAAACAAATCATCAAATTAAACAGCATTTTATAAATATTTACAAAACATATTCAAGACACCTCTTAGAATAAAAGAATATAAAAGAAAGCCATTCTATCTTCTAAAGTGAGGATGTTCCATAGAGCTGGGGCCATTGTGGAAAAAGCTTGTCTTCTGGTCCCTGCTAGTTCGACACTCACTCACAGGATCTGCAGCATGCCCATTTTGCTGTATTAGGTTGGACAGATAGGTAACAAGAATGGTAACCCAGTCCCAAGCCATGTAGGGCTTTAAAAGTGACCACCAGCACCTTGAATTGCACCCAGAAGCCAATGCAGCTCATACAGAAGTGGTATTATGTGTGCCATATATCTGGCACCATTTATTACCCACGAAACTATATATTGCACCAGATGAGGTTTCCAAATGCTCTTCACGGGCAGCTCCATATACACTGTGTGCACAATAATTAGGCTAGTGAGCATTTTGACCATATCAGTTTTATGCATGTTTTCTACCTCTAAGCTGTATAAACTTGAATGCTTAGTAGATATAAGCATATCAGGTGATTTGTATTTGTGTAACGAAGGAGGGTATGGCCTAAGGAGATCAACAGCCTATATCATGGGTGTCAAACTCGCTCATGTCATGTGACATATGTGATGTATCATGACTTTTTGCTTTGGAGCCAGGGTGGGCATGGTCTGTGTTTAATGCATTTGGCCCATGAGCCGTCAATTTGACACCCTGCCCTATATCAAGGTGTGCATAAGTATTAGGCAGCTTCTTTTCCTCAGGCAAAAAGGGCCGAAAAAGAGATTTAACTGAATCTGGAAAGTCAAAAATTGTAAAGTCTTTCAGACGGATGCAGCACACTTGAAATTGCTAAGATATTGAGGCATGATCACAGAATCATGAAATGTTTTATTGCAAATAGTCAACAGGATTGCAAGAAATGTGTTGAGAAACCCCCCCCCCCTCATATTAACTGCCAATGATTTAAGAAGAATCAAACATGAACCCAGGAGCCCATTATCATCCAGTGCTGTCATATTCCAGAACTGCAACCTATCTGGAGTGCCCAGAAGGTGTTCAGTGCTCAGAGACATGACCAAGGTAAGGAAGGCTGAACCCAACCATGTGAACTCGACACGTAAGTTGAAATGGCAAGACTGAGCCAAGAAATATCTGAAGACAGACTTTTCAAAGGTTTTATGGACTGATGAGAGTGACTTGATGGACCAGATGGATGGGCCCATGGCTGGATCAGTAACAGGCACAGAACTCTACTTTGACTCAGATACCAACAAGGTGGAAGTGGGGTACTGGTACGGGCTGTTATTATTAAAGATGAGCTAGTTGGACCTTTTGGGGTTAAAGATGGACTGAAAATCAACTCCCAACTTACTGCCAGTTTTTAGAAGACACTTTCTTCAAGCAGTGGTATAGAAAAAAGTATGCATCTTTCAAGACCATGATTTTTATGCAGGACAATGCTCCATCCCATGCATCGATGTACTCCATTGCATGGCTAGCCAGTAAAGGCCTTAAAGATAAAAGTAATTGTTGAGCGTCAAGACGCCGAACGCTCGACACACACACTGCAGACATCGAAAGGGAGCTAGAGCGCAAGGGTGATGGGCAAGGGTGTCCTTGGAGCGGAAGGTGACTCACTGTGGTGTGCTAGCTTAGTGGGGTGGTGAGCTATACGGGCCAGCCAGGGGGGGGGGGAATGGGCCATTTGGGGGAAAAGCAGACTCGCTGAACGGAGCGAGACACAGCCCGGCCATCGAAGATGCGTGGGACTTTTCGAACTGGCTGAAAACCAGGCTGAGTGCGATAATGCGCAGGCCGCCTACCCGGAAGGGTAGAGCACGCCAACATAAAGGTGTTGAGAACTAGGAGCTCCCAGCGCCAACTTTAGTTCTATCTGAACCACGGATCTCCTAGTCGCTGCCAAACCACTTTGCAGAAGCATGTGTGTCCCAGCGTCTCTGTGCATTCTGGGGATTGTCGAGCAACTTATAAGTCCCAGAATAATGACATGGCCCCATTCCTCACCTGACCTAAATCTTATTGAGAACTTTTGGGCCTTCTTAAATGGGAGATTTACGGTGAAAAAAAAACAGTATACCACTCTGAAGAGTCTGAGAGACTGATTGCTGCTGCACAAAAAGTTGACCGTCAACAGATCAAGAAACTAACAGGCTTCATGAATGCATGACTGTGTTATTGAAAAGGGTGGCTATATTGGTCACTTTTTTTTTTTTTTGAAATGTCAGAAATGTTCATTTGTACATTTTGAGTTATTATTCTCATTTTAACAGATGCAAATTAACAAGTGAGATGGGCAAATTTTCATTTATTGGTAGTTGCATAATAATTTTGCACACTAATAGTTGTCCAATAATTGTGTACAGACATATTCTCCTAAGAAAGCCAAAACCTCATTTTTACTTCCTTAAATATTGGGGTTTGGTTTATTAACATTTTGGATTGACCGTGAACACTGTAATTGTTCAATAAAACTAATCCTCCAAAATACAACTTGCCTAATATTGTGCAGTGTAGTGTGCTACAGTAGTCTAAACAAGGTTATATGTGATGCATCCGGGCTGTGGGCCACCAGTTTGACACCCCTGGTCTAAACCCACTCATGCATCCTCTCCTATGCAGCCTTAGCCAGGAGGGGCATTTATCTAACACAAAAAGGCCTAACTAGCAGCTGAGAGGCCCCGTCCACTTCCTAAGGTTCTGCAGGCTCAAACTCTTCCCAGGTCACCTTGCAAAGCGAGTCCAATGTAGATCAAATCATACTGCCAGATGTGCAGTATGTTCTTCACAGTAATTCTTTATACTTTGGTATTGCTCCTTCTGAGGGACTAAGTTACCTGAAACAGGCCAACGGGCAACTATCAGTAGATGCAATAAGGGTAGATAGTTACATTCCACCCCCTTACTTCCATGAGGTAGGTCTTAACAGCTTTACTCCATTCTGATTGTCTTTGCTCATCAGCAATGCTTTAGGTGTCTCTTATCCTGCTTAAGTCCCCTCAAAAATCTACAGAGCTTTGGGAACCCTGGGCATTATTGGAGGGGGTGCTCAGGTGCAATCCGATTTAAAGGCTTCAGGTAGGTTTTCTGAAATAACTCCAAGCTCCCTTTGGAATTCAATCAGTCCACTAGTCTCTTGGAGCCAATCCAATAGGCTTGATCTGCATGCAGGGATGGTGGTGGTACCCAAGAATTTGAGGTTCACCAGTGACTGATCTATCCACGACAGGGGAGAAATCAAAATCTCCCCCAAATTCAGAACACTCTGCCATTGCTCTGGCAGAAAATTCAGACTGGGTGTATTACCACTGCTGAGTTGGGCCAACTCTCATTTTCCTCTACCCATTACTATTGGAATCTTATAGCCTGCTCCCATCCCTTCAGATCCCTTTCCCCCTTCACAGCAGTACATATCTTGACCTGTGGCTCCCACCTCACACAATTCCCAAGGTCTTTGCTACCAAGAGCTTCTGCATAGACCTCAATTTACTCAGCCTTCTACTAGTAATTATATTTCAACAGGGTTCTCTCACTAGATTGCTGAGCACCCCACCACATAAGCTACAAGTTCATGGCTTTCACTCAAGGTGAACTTCTCACCAAACCCTTCAGTTGATATCAGTCCCAATCAATCTTCTTGCAGAAGTTATTTTCTTGCTGGCACCTTTCTCTCTAGATAGAACAGCCAGTTTAACAGTCCTGATTGTGCCACCGATTACCTCACCAAAAGCAACTAGAATATTTTATTAAGCCAGTAATTGTTCAATCAGTACACTTTTATTAGAAACTTTGCCATCTTGACAGTTTTGGAAATTGAAAATGTTTTAAGGCAGAGAACACTTTAAAAAAACAAAAAATAACCCACTGTATAGCAGTAATGTACGATCTAAGCAAAAGCATTAAGGATTCTCTTACTTTGATCCGACATTCTTCATAGTAAATTTTAGGCCAAGAATTACATAACTGTACTGCAGATATGTACATCCATTTCCTCAACTTCTAAAACCACTACAGGATCAAAATAATTATTCATCAATATACAAGTTCAGTAAGGTGGTTAAGATCTTTTCAAATTTTGTATGGATTCTTATATAGAACTATGTTGGCTAAGTGAGAAAAAAAGTCCTCGTGGATGCATGTATTTCCAGCAATCTAATACAACCTAGTGACAAATCCTCTTGGTCTGTTATGATACTTGTTACCAGAATCCTGATAGGTGTGAATTCCTGCAATCTGACAAAATATAAGAACAATTAGCACGCTGAACCAATACATATAAGCTGGTGAAAATTAAGTTTGCACCATCAGCCGTAATACAGAAGGCATGTTTAAACCCCAAAGTTGGATTCAATTTTTTTCTATCTCCACCTCCCTTGAGGAAAATACACAAATTGTTAAACAAACCTGATTGGCTAATCTTGGCTCCCATCTTCTCTGGTTCACTTACGCTATTTCAGCAAATAGAACAGAAAGTCCTGTAAAGAAAGGATGTACTAGTCAATCATTATACAACAGAGAAAAGAAACCTTTGATGATCATAGATGTATTTTATGACTATCAAGGTAGAACAATGTCACATGTGCCTGGAAATAATATCTCCTAGTTGATGTTTTATTTTTTTTACTTTTTAGAAACTGCTGTGCCTGTTAGTACTTACACCATTGTAATACCAGAATATAATGTTTCAAACAGAAGGGCTCTTAAGGATCACAGGGCTCTATCCATTATCCAGAATAACACAGAAAGAATAAAACATTGTGAATATTGCAGCACGTTTTGTTTACAGTTTAAAAAATAAATTGTACTATGAATAAATTGGCTTCAATAAATGTTGATAGCACACTTTACAATAATAAAGGTTCTTAGTATGTCCGAAGTATCATACACAAGATTTGCTTAAGTGATATTGGAAATCTAACAAAATTTGTTTTCTAGAGTCACTGTCATAATTTCTCATAAGGGATTGATCGAACAATGCAATCCTATTTTGCCTATAAAAAGTTTACAAATTTAGTATTTTCAGACTTCTGTACTTTTCATCTATGAAGGTCAACTTCTATCCAGCTTTACACACTTCATCCCACCTGAGGGAAGGCTAGCCCCAACCCTTGTGACTTTCCAAAAACCTCTTAAAATGTAGCTTTTTTTAAAGCAGGCCTGAACCCCTGCCAATAGGATGCCTGTTTGCTGCATCGTGTACAAGATTCTAATACATTCCCTCTTGTCACTTTTATTTATACTTGTTTTAAATGACATTTGTATAATGCTTTATTGGTTTGATTGTATGCCATCTGTGTATAAAATGGGCAACCATACAAATTTAATTATAATCTCAGAGTACATATATTATGCGATGGTGGCCAAGAGGTGTATTATTTAGTATTACTTTGAAGAAAATCTACTTACTTTATAATGTGGTTTTTAGGCCCTTGGTGAAGCAGCAATCTCATTGTTCAATACTTCAGAGGTCAATGGTTATTATTTTAGGCAGAATAACCACTATAATCTTCTCGCCTGCAAACAATAAGTATCACTTAAAAGAAGTTCATTCAAAATTTCAAAAACATCAAAAATATTAGTGATTACAGTTCTAAACAAGATACTTCAGGCCTAGGTGACGCTGTTCACCAAGTCCTCAGAAGATTCCCCAAATTAACATGATTTTTCTCCCATATTTAAGCCTTTTTTTCAAAATTATATGGAGTTATTTTAAGAAGTGGGAATAGAAGGCTTCCACACCCAAGCTAGATTTTATTAGGAAACATCAATCCAAGTAACAATCCAAGTTTTCATAAAACACAAGAGACTGGAAATGAACAGAGGGGTGGCTGAATGGATCTGAATATTGTTTTAGTTGACTGCCTTCCTCCTTCTTGAAGTAGAATGTCAAGTTACAGGAGCCAGGCAGAACCTCCCCCCTGGATTAGGAAAAAAACAAACCCCAAATATATCAAGTCCAAGTTCTGCTAGGGTCCAATGAGACCCCAGATTTGCCCAATAAATTTGCCAATAACAAAGATCTGTTTGCTGCAGCAACAAGAATGGAGCTCTATGGGAGAAAAGATGCAGACATGAGCAAAAGAGTTACCTCGAAATACAGGACTATTTCCACAAATGAACTAGCCAAGAGCAGCTTTCGTCTCACATGGATCGCACTGAAGGAGGACAACACACTTCGGGGTCTCCAAGGACACTGGCTTCCACATGCTAGCAGAGAATTCTCACAGTGTAAGAACAGGACAGACCTAACTACAGGTAAGGCCAGCTAAGCATCAGTCCAGCCTTAAAGCTGAACAGAAGCTTTAGGCCTTCCAAATGTCAAAAGCGTATTTCTCTACCAGCTCAAAGCCATTTGTTTCTCAAACCACCAAGTAGGGCATTCCCTACTTTTGGAAGTGTTTGTACAAGCAAGGGAGTTATTTTCCATGCCCTCCACTCTAGGAACACCAACATTAAAGTAAATTACAGTTAAAGCAAGTAGCAACCAATGAAGGTTACTCAGTGAACATATTTGAAAAATTTAGAAACATTACAAATTCAAGTATCACCATACAGCTTACAAACTTAGCATCTTATTTTTTTCTATGGCAATATAGACTTGTAAACCAGAAATTAATAATTAATCAATACTCATCAGAGTCAAATCTAAGTTAAATTCACTATTGAATGACACACGTTTAAAAACTGTTTACGTGCCACTGTATCGAGAAATCCTGCTGGGATTCTTGTTAGCAAGTTTCGAGAGCTCTTTCACCAACAGTCATCACTGGGCTGCAATTTTTATTTCAGCCACTACCCCTCCTAGAAGTAAAAATGATTTCCCCGAGTAGCATTGCAATGTTGATCCCAACATACTTTGAAACATTCTAGAACAAAAAAATATATTGGCCATACTTGAGTTATATTTGATATTTACAATCTAATGTTCATCTGATATCAAGATACATTTAGACTCTTGTGAAGAGATTATGGTGTTAAATCATGTTAGGACATTGCTTTAGTGAGAAACACAAGTATCTGTAATTATCCCTCCCAATTTGTCAGATTTTTGCATTTGTATTTCATACTTTTTAAACTCCTGGCATACATAAAACCCTCATTACTCAGATATCACTTCAGGGCCTTATCTAAAATGCTTTTACTTACTAGCTACTAAACTATCAAAGATGTGTAGTGCAAACATTAGGAACAGAGAATTGTTTCAGATGGGATTTTAATGGGCTTCGTAAAGCCAAAACCTCAGTACAGGAAATTCCGTATCCACTTCAAATACAATTAATTGAAATTATGCATATTTCTTCCAGTAAAAAAATGGACAATATAAACAAACATTTTCAAGAACCTCTCCAAGCATTCGAGTTATAGGTTTACAGTAAAATAGCTTTTACTATGATCAATGTAGTAATACCAATATCTTTAATAATATCAAGATACTTTTGCCTTGTCACCCTTGCTTGTTATGCCAAGAGATGAACATCAAATGATTGTACTTTTTCAAAAGACTGGTCAGCTTCCAACAGGTTTATTTTGTAGGGCCCCATGTGTCAAGTTAAAAAAAACTTAGATTGCAAAGGCAAGACAAATAAAACTGGATTTAAAAAATGCTTAAAAACCACTTAAAAAAAACCCCTTGAGTAAAGTCTAACAGGCCATTTTGTAGAGGAAGCTTTCAGGCTACATGTGATAAAAGCTATATAAGGGGAAGATCATGTAGGTATTTAAACAAGATTCAGCGAAGCTCCAAAAATCTTTATAAATACAGCCATTGGAAGGACGATCTCGAGTCAGGAAGGATTTTTACTCGGTGTGAGCTGAGGACAAGAAGCAGGTATAATCATAAAGGCACAAGTTTATGGACATGTTGCAGCAATTCATCACTCCTATACTTTTAGATTAGTGTTGCTAGGAATCTCAGACCCTCCCCCAGTTAGCACTCAGATAAACTTCTCAATTAAAAATTTAACTCTTTAAGGTCCAACATGCACTCAAATTATTCATCAGTAATGTGACTGAAGGCCTGCAATCAATGGCAAATACATGGGAAAAACATGTTTGATTTTAACTCAGTAGCTGTAAGTTTCTGCCACTATCCAGTGTAAGTTGGAGCACTGAAAGCTTAAGGGCATTTTGACAAGACAATTTTTTCACTCCCTTTCCAACGCCTACTTACCTCAGTTGTCATAGCTGTCTCTATAAGAACCTCCTGAGGAGTATCGATCATTATAGCTTCCTTGACTTCTGAAAACAAGGGATAATATTTTATGCCTGTTCCCTATAGAATGGATTTGTAAAATAAAATCTGTACTACCATAATTTATTTATTTATTTATTTAAATTTATTTGCCGCCCTTCTCCCGAAAGACTCGGGATTACCTGCTGTAGTCACGGGAACTACTGTAGCCTCCACTTCGGCTATCGTAACGTCCACCATAGCTTCTGTCTCCCCCGTAGCTTCTGTCTCCCCCGTAGCTTCTGTCTCCGCCTACAATAAAAATGTTTCAATGGCAGCTAAATTGCAGAAATCCAGCTCTTTCACCCATAGTTCAATGCATCAAGTATTTATCATAAGTGTCTGGCTCTTACCTCGGGAATAGCCACGACCTCGTCCCCTGCCTCCAAAGTAGCCACCTCTGGATCCACGAGATTTCCCAGCATGATCAACTCTGATCTGGCGCCCATCTATAGACTGATAATGAACTGATTCTTTAGATGTGATTAAGTCAGGGAATGAAACTGATTATTCTTATGCATTCTTCTAGACATAAAAACATTTTTGTTTTAAAACAAGATTTTAGTCAATGAAGTAATCTGAATGCTAAGTGACATTGTCAAATTAATGTTAAGTAATAAAGCTACCACTCATAATTTATTAAATATAAAGGCCGCACAACATTAGAACAATTCTAGACACCTTTAAAAGAATGGGAAATATTTAAAAAACATGTCAAGAAAAAACATGCTTTTGGGAAGTGCAGTCTCAAATTAATGTTTGCCTTCTGAAGATTGGCGTGGATAAGTCCATGCCCTTTTCCTGACAAGATTTTCAAAAATAGTTCGCCCTTGCTTGCTTCCTATGACTGAGAATGATTGGCCCAAGGTGACTTGATTGGCTTTGTGTCAACTCAACCCACTCTTCTTTCATAGATTTGTACTACAGTTCAATTCTCATTTGTTCCTTCATTCCAACTACTGTCTTCAGCATCCTCAGCGTTAGCAGTATACTGAATGCACTTTTTTTTGCTGATGAAAGGCAGGCAACCAAGTTATTTTGCAAGCCAGACTCATTCTAACTTGCATGGAATAAGTGATCTTCGAAGGAAACTATATTTCTGTTTGTGAATACTGCCAAATTGTATCAAAACTGATTATTTCCTTACTAATAGCCAAAAATGATATGCATAGCATGGGTATCATAGAGTCCAGCTAGTTAATTAGGTAAGAAAATATGAACACTTCAATTGATACATTAAAGATAAAAAAATGCCAAACATCAATAATTCCTGATGCTTTAAAAGCTAAATACTATTGTGCTAGTTTTTATTTCCTGGAAACACCTCACTAAATATATGTAGCTAGATATTTATATTGTGGCCATAACCAACAGTACAATTAAAAAAAAAAAATCTTACCTCTCCATTCATTGCTCTCATGGCATCTGATGCATGATCAGGATTGGCAAAGGTAATAAAACCAAAGCCTCTTGATCGCTGTGTTTCTTTGTCTTTGATCACCACCACTGTGAGTACAGAAAAAAAAAAAGTCATTTATCTTCTTTGGCAATCTTCAACAGCAACTCATTCCCCTTCATTAGCCAAACACATTACCTTCAGAAATAGGACCAAAAGAGCTGAAATGCTGTTCCAGGCCTTGTTCATCAGTATCAAAGTTCAGCCCCCCAACAAATAGCTTTCCTTCTTCAGAAGACATAATGATGGTAGTCTAAACAATAAACAAAAATAAAGAATGTGAATGCTGTATAAGATAATCTTTCTCACTTTTTTCTGTACACACACTGGCATACATTAAAAAAATGAAATTCTGATGCCCGCTCACACACACGTATGACATATATTATACTATACAATATACTAGCCATATTTCCTTACGAGAGACGTAAACCAAACGACCGAGAGTCCACCAGGAGTAATAACAAAACCTGGTAAACTACTGAACTACCCTAGAGGACTCTCCATTATTCTACACGCCACAGCGCGGGCAATTCCGGCGAATCTACCAACGGAGAATAGCTAGGCCTGAACCAAGCACATGGCTCCGAACGTCACAGAGTATCCGGAATTCCACGTGACCTCAACCATTCCGCCAGGCCGTTAAGCGGAAGCTGCCCACGAGTCTGTTCCGCCCTCCTCGTCGTTTCAAAGTTTAACTTTACCCAGCGCCCGGTTTGGGTCCAGCATCCTTAAAGGACGCCTTAATCCACCCCCCCTCCCCGCCAGCAAAGACACCCCGATCTATTTGTTGCCCGAGAACAAAGCCGCAGAAAGCCGTGCGGCGGCTCCAAAGAAATAATGAAGGAGACGGCAGTTTCTAGCGCGGCGCTCCGAGCGCCATTTTGTTAACCCCGCGCGAGGGAACGTTTTGTTCCCTCGTGGCCCCATCCCCCATCCCATGCACTCCACCACGCACGCGCACCGCACGGCTACGTTATTTCCTTTGGCAGTTGGCGAGGCTTTCGTTCGGGTCGCGAGCTTTTCTTCGCTTTTCGAAAGCCTGCCGCGCGCACGGCGTTCGCGAGCGCCTCCCGCTCCTCAAGAGCGGGAGGCCCTCATTTCCCCTTTGTAAATAGGCTAAGCGGGGGTTTTTTTCCCCGCCACGGAGGCTAAGAAACTTCGGAGTTTACTTACAAGAAGTCGCCTGGGCTGGACTGTACTCAAAATGCGGCCAGGACACCGCCCGCGCGACGCTTATATTGGATCCCGCCCCCTATCGCGTCCACGTGACTGCCACAGGGCCGTTCTATGGCTGTCGGGTGCTGCACCGAGGGTTAAAGCGGTTGGACCGCTGATGGCGCTTTTTGCTACCGTTTCCTCTTGCCGGATGTGTAGCGCCCCGGAAAAGAAGCTCCGGAGGCAGAATGCAACCGTATATAATACGGTAGACTCGTAGGTGGACCTTAAATGCTGACTGGTGCACGCACGATCGCTAGCTTTTTTTCACGTGAAAGTGTCTTCTGGATACTTTCCCATGTTACGTTGAGATAACGTGTACTTATAAAGTTGTTTTTAATCCCGCCTTTTATTGTTTCTATTTAAGTGGATCTGCTTTCGTTTTCGGTTCTAACTGCACAATTCCAAGTGTGTTGCCAGAGGATAGGAACACGAAGATGCAGGCAGATGTTTCCGAGGTCGAGTATGATCGTCATAACTAGAGTGCAGAACTCCGGGCAACCACGAGATGGTGGCAGAGAGCTACAGTTCTCCCGCACTTCAAAAGCTGCCACTTCTTGTTCCTACCAGTTTTTTTTTTTCCTGCCTGAGATGACGGCAGCCCATGAAAGAGTTTGAGAAATTAATGTTCTCGTCTTTTTCCTGTTCGAGTAATGGGGATTTGTGGGTTTTGAGTCGGTGTAGTCTGACATAAAAGTTGCCCAGTTCTTAGGCAAGAGGAGAAGAAATGCCTGTTTGGCTACGAAAGGAAGAATGGTTGGAAAGAAAAAGTTCTATCATATGTGGTTCTTTGGGGGTTTGGTTTGTTCTTTGCATTCCACCATTATTGAGTTGAATGGTCTTATAAATCCAATAATAAATATATTTTTTTCTGAAGATTTTTTTAAAAGGAGCTTTTATCGGTCAGAGTTTAACAATCTAATGTGCACAACTACTCAGGAGATCCTTTGAAGTGGGAGAGCAGGTTGACCAGCATGATGCTGACTGCTTACTCCTCCATGATCATCTAGTCAGCAAATCAGTTGTTGGTATAGGGTTCCCTCATTGAATAGTGTGCTGTCATTTCAATTCTCCTGTCCCCAATCTGTGAAAGAGCAGAAAGAGATATCTCTTGTGTGACTATGGAGATGCAGGTTTTGTCATTTCATTCTGAACTTTTTCCATTCTAATAGACAAGATAACTTGAGTTTTACAAAACATAGCTATCTCCTTTTCCCCTCTGGGTTTGGCGTATATTTAAAGACAGGAGGATGCTGTTGAGAGGATCGTGATTTGCTCCTGCTTGCTTACTAGGAAGCTTGAATATATTGCCCCCCCCCCCCATAACTGCTATTTGTGAATAGCAAACAAGATTTTTTTTAAAAATCCCATTTATATCCCGCCCTTCTCCGGAGACTCAGGGTGGCTTACAATTAAGCACAAGCCAATGTGCTTAGC
>JANHFM010001790.1:2556-19018 GCA_032468115.1 Grayia smithii | reverse complement strand
ACAAGGAATTTGTCTTGGTGCATACTCTCTCGGTGTACATAAGAAAAGATACATTCGGCATGAGTCATAGGGTACAATACTTAATGATAGTCATAGGGAACAAATGAGCAATCAAATGATATTAGGAAACAGTCAATTTGCCTGAAGTTACTAGGATTCTCTTCAACTTGAAGGAGACTTTACCTTCCTTAAGTGAATTAGGTTGGATTTACACATTGTACTAAGCCAGGAATTTGGTTGATAAACTCCATGGCTTAACCTTATGTGTGAAGTAGCCATTGATTTCCCTCAATAAATATAGCAATTTTCTTCCCTAAGCTAAAAGGTGAACCCAAATTTCCTACAGTTAGGCTTAATATCAGATGACAGGAGCAAGCATGGAATGATCATTTCTGTAGTTTTTAAAGGAGGTATGGCCACAAAATCAAAGTGTTACATTTATTGGAAAGGGTTGGTCAAGTCTGTTGAAGACAGAGGGGGGTCAGATTTAGTGCAAAAGAATAGCCAATCCCATACGTTTAAGGTAGTGTCAGAATCAGATAATATTGTTTCAGGTGGGGAACACGGGAGGGTTAAAAGATCCTAGGACCAATCTCTTTATCAGCCATAAATTTATTAACTGCATAAAGAGTCTCCCAGATTACCCACATAAGGTGGGATATTTTAGTTAAATATTTATCTCTTGCCTCTTAGTTTTCTAAGCATGCACAGCTGCAAGCAGGGCTTTCTGAATCTCAATATATTTATTATTTTAAGGACTATCTGCTCTGAGTACATTTGAAACTTGTAACCAAGCTTGGATACTAGAGTAACATATTCTCTCTCTCTCTCCCCCTCTTCCTCCCTCCCTCCCTCCCTCTCTCTGTTTCTACACTGTTTCAGTCTGCCTAATAACTGCAAATCAATTTGAACTGTGATATCAAAGCCCTCCAAGAATACATCCAGTTCATTCCTGGGTCTGCTGAAGATGAGTGATCCAGCAGATCTAGGAGACCATGATGGAATGGTCTTTCCCTCTTGTTCTCTCCTTGAATTTGGGTTGCACAGTTTTCCCTCTTTTCTGGCTATTTGCCAAATGTCAATCTATTCCTCCTGAATGTTAAGGGAACATGGGAGAACGTCTCATCTATTGCCCCCAAACATTAATTCATTTTTGACTGTGGTGTATTTTATTAAATAAATAGCTAAATACTATGAACGGTTGCAATTATTGCTCTTTCTACCAGAATAGGGATATTTCCATCAATGATAGCTAACATATCGTTGCCAGGAAGCAATAAACTGGAAATTTCATGATAAAGCCAACATTTGTGAATAAGCATGTAAGAAAACCTGTAACTGGATCAGAACCATGTCCTTCGGTGTTCGTTTTCCATGTTGCTGTGCCAAGTGCTTTGGGAAAGTTTGCAGTCATAGCAAAGTGGATAATAATTGGGTGCTTTTCACAGATATCAAAGTGAGGTCAACATAAGCATTTTGATCCAGCTCTCATTGCTGAGATTTTCTGTCCTTGATGGATGTCTAGTGAATGAATATGCCATCTTGTATTAAAGGATAAGACTCCAGGATCCAACCGTTCAATTTTCTTGACAATAAGCAAGAGTTTTTTCCATTGCTTTCTTCTGGGATGACAGCAATGGAAAAACATAGAATAGAATAGAATTCTTTATTGGCCAAATGTGATTGGACACATAAGGAATTTGTCTTTGGTGCATATGCTCTCAGTGTACATAAAAAGACAAGATACATTAGTCAAGAATCATAAGGTACAACACTTAATGATAGTCATAAGGTACAAATAAGCAATCAAATCATACTAGGAAGCAATCAATATCAATATAAATCGTAAGGATACAAGCAACGAAGTTACAGTCTTGCATCATAAGTGGGAGGAGATGGGTGATAGGAACAATGAGAAGACTAATAGTAATAGTAATGCAGATATAGTGAATAGTTTGATAGTGTTGAGGAAATTATTTGTTTAGCAGAGTGATGGCGTTTGGGGAAAAAACAGTTTTTGTGTCTGGTTGTTTTGGTGTGCAGTGCTCTATAGTGTCCTTTTGAGGGTAGGAATTGAAACAATGTGGTTTATTTCCATAACATTAACATTTTCTGGATAGACATTTGCTACCTTTCTTAAAATTTCCTCCCCTTTCAACAAAGGCCAACAAATCAATGGTTCTCCCTTACCATCCTCCCCCCTCTATCCCTTTCCCACTTCTCAAAGTTGAGGTAGGATCCCTAGCTCTCCAACTGTCAAAATCTCAGTGGGAAAAACAACCATGCCTTATTTCTTTAAAGTGAAATTGATTTATTAATGTATAAGTCTTATGGTACATATTAATATGGAATGTATTACATGAATGTGTTTCATGTCCAAATGAACATGAAATGTTCATTCTCATCCCCCCCCCCCCCATCCACCATACACACAAAGGCAGGTTACTTTCCACTAAGTAACTTTAAAAAAGGAAAATCATGTGCATTTTGGGCCATTGTTTCTTAGCCTTCCTTCATTGTTCTCTAGATAGAGACTTGCCAACTATGAAGAATTATTAATACTTCCCACATGTATGCTATTACTTCATAAAACCAGTACCATTGTAGAGCTGTTAAGCCTTCAGGATGTCACAAGGCTCTTAATTTGAATCCATGAGGATCTTCTTGTAGAAGGATGTTCACTTCATCCTTACTTTTGGCAGACTGAGGGAGGGAGGTCCTCATCTCTCCCCCATCTGACAGCTCATTTTAAGGCTGCATGTTTATGTGTGTTGGGAAGATTGAAGAGGGTGCCATTTCTGTTTCTGGGTGGGTGGGAGTTGTGAAAGTCTTCTTGGAGGGGCCTCAGGCAAGTCTGCCCATCACTGTCTCACACCGCCTGTGGTTCTCTGTGGGAATTGGGCTCCTACCGCCATGAATATCAAAGGGCAATGGGAGGGGAAGGAGGTAGACCATTGTGTAGGGAGGGGGAAGTGGGAGCTTTCGAACCCCTGCTTGCTTCTCATTAACATTCAGACTAGATTAGATCAGAAGAGCCAATTAGTGTTGATGAAAGGCCTGGTTGGGGGGGGGGCAGGCAAAAGAGGATGCAAGGAGGGGGAAAAATTCCTGCCACATCTTGCTTTCCACCCAACCAACTCCAATTGGATACAGTCTGGGCTCCTTCATTCCATTCAAGGGAGCTTCTTGAAAATCCCACCTTGGAAGTTTCACAGCATCTGGTGACCAACATTAGAAGGCTTGGGCTGTGGTAGCGGAAAATTAGGAAAGGAAGAGTCTTAAAAGGCCAAGGGAGCCCCTGTAGCAGAGGTGCACACACCATGTACTAAGAGAAGGGAACTTGCCAATTGCTGCCACAGGCATAAAGTTTTGGGATCTGAACAATGTGACTAGATCACCTGTCATATTTCTGAGAGAGCTATTCTACATTCCCTTGCTCATCATTACCATACAGGTGACATGGATGGGTCCATATCAATTAAGAAGAGAGTTATGCAGGATTTCGGGGGACTATTGTTTTGCCTTTCCCCTAGCTATGAGAAATTATCCTTTAAAATGGAAGGGAGGTAGAATATGTTGTTCCTTGATATGTTAATAATTTCCAATTCTCATTTGTTCCAAGTCCCTAGAGCCTTATGAGGAGGCAGAACACAAATATTAATAACAATAACAACAACAACAATAATAATAAAAGATAATAATTTATTCATTAAACATGAAACTCAGTCAACTGAACATTTAAAAATTTATCACAAATATTATTGACTGGTGCTAATGGTTGATACGGGTTGCTGCCAGCATCCTAGGTATCAACCAAGTATTTTCTTAAGATGTATGATGTTTCGAGTAACACAGTTTTTTGCAGTTCCACTGGTGTTATTGCAGGAAGCTGCAAATTCTTGATGTATTTTGTAAAATTCTTGGACATGGTACCAAGTGCCCCAATGACAATGGGTATCACTTTTACATATTTAATCCATAATCGTGTAGTTTCAATGGGCAGGTTGCGATATTTTGTGTTTTTTTCCAGTTCTTTTTCTTTGACTGGTATCTCCCAGTACAACAATATCAATAAATTATATGCTTCAGTTTTTGACAACTGTGATATCCGGCGTGTTGTATTCCAAATGACGCTCTGTCTATATTCGAAAGTCCCATAAGATCTTCACCGTTTCATTTTCAACAACTTTTTCCACTATAGGAAAAACTTTTTTCATGACTTTTTGGATATAGGTAAGGGGTAATTTTTTACATAATGACCAGTGGATTAATTTATCACCTTGGTCATGTCTATTATTATTATTATTATTATTATTATTATTATTATTATTATTAATCACACAATCAGCCAGATGTTCAGACTGGGTTTGGAATTTTTGTCTACCTATTGAGTCCTTACCAAGGACTGTGATAGTGTTACAGATATTATTGTTGTTGTTCTTGGTGTATTTTTATCCTACCTTTTTATACACACACATATAACTCAAGGCAATGAACTTCTTAATACTCATTCCTCTTCCTCCTTTCCTCACAACAGCAATCTAGTGAAGAGGGTTGGGCCAAGAGAGAGGGACTTTCTCGCCCAAGAGAGGCCATGAGCTTACCATTTCCATTTCCTGGTTTCTAGGCCAGGACTTTCACCACCAGATCAAGATGTTACCTTTCCCAGCATGGTCAAAGCTTGGGGTATGCTGCAGATTATTTTATCAAAATATGCCACTCTCTGTAAAAACGTATCACTTTATGGTTAAATCCTTATAACCCAGTCTTTGTGGATGTTCCATCTGTCAATCATCTGTCTGAAATGGTATAGGGTCTCCTGCTTGAGAAAGGGATTGGACTAGATTAGAACATCTCCAAGGTGTTTTCCAAATCTGTTATTCTTCAATTTGGTATAATTCTTGGAGTACTAGACTAAGTAATTCCCTGGATAGTGTGCATAATTGTGCATTTGGGCTGCAAAACTCCAACATGCCACTAGATGGAGGCAAAGGGATACATTTAAATTTCTGCTATCATAATGACTTTCTGGAGATTTGCAGCCTTGATATGGCAACACTAGGGATGATCCTATCATTATGTCCACGATTATTGTGGGGATAAAGTTGAAGAGGAATATCATGTGTTCATAGAAAGAAATGAGAATGTATCAGAAAGTGTGTTTATGGGAAGCTATTTTGTCAAGATGTCTTGCCTTTTCAACACTTTCAACAGGAAAAGGAAAACATAAATCTGACACAATTTTGCATTACAAAGTGGACAATTAGAACAGCTTCCTTACAATCATTTACTTTTAATTACCCGGAGTTGATTGCGTTCTTTGATGACATGCCATTTGAGGAGAGGAGAGATCTTGGGGTGAGTAGATGGATATGAGCAAAACTTGCATATTATTTTTCTTTGCTTCATTTATTGGTGTTTGGTAAAGTATCCCAAAATACAGCTCTCAAAATCATCTATCAAGCAGAACTTCATTTTGGTAAGAAGTTGATGTAATTGCAGGATGTCTTTGAACAACAAAAATATTTAGATTTAGAGAATCCCATTTTTCCTATGTATGGAAAGGCAAGAATCAACTAAGGAATCCTGTAGGATTTTTAAAAGAAAATAATTGGTAATAGCAGCGCTAGATTACACAAACTGTTTCCTATGAGGAATGTCAGTGCTCAAGCTAAATTGAAATGTTTTTTATCAGAGATGATTGTATATACATTTCCAATGTTTAAAACTGATTTGGATGCTTCTTTGTAATATGCCATGAGATACAGCAAGGAAGGGAAGGCTAAATGTTTCAGAGCCTTAGAATATAGCTGAATTTGCCACTATGCAACAGCATGGGAAACAGGCTAAATCACACAATTCATTTGCAAGCAGAAGAGCCAGAAAAAGCATTGTAATGATACTGCCAGTGAGTTTATTAACAACATAAATTAGAAGAAATAATTCAGCTCTGAAGAATTTTATAAATATAAAAAAAATAAGCTGCCATTTTAAAGGGAAATTAACAATCAATTTCAACCAACACTAATGTTTTGTTTCTTCAGAAGCCAAAATAATGCTAATAGTTCTACCATGATTAAAACCAAGATGGACATTGTTTCTCCTATGTGGATATTTTTGTAAATATCAGCAAGAGTGGGGAGCACAGGAGCACAACCTGAACAATATTCTGAGTAATACTAGCAAAGCTTTCAAATTGTGCAATTATTTCGACAGATTATCATCCAGGAAAGCCAAGAATGAGAAGGAAAAAAAATTGAGCAAAGGCAAGATCAATCTTTTCTTTGATAGAATTGCTACTTGGTAATTTACAAACAAACAAACAAACAACAAAACACACAAAAAAAACACTTATGGCAAAACATTTTGTTTTGCATTTTTAATTAAAAGCTCAAGCTTTTTATTTCAACTAGCTGGAGATCTTTTGTTAAGGCTCAGTGTGCTTTACAAATTGACTCTATGCAATCGGAAGTAATCACACAGGACCTCAGCACCACTTTTTCCTACCTATGAAGAGATTCCAATAGCAATAGCCCATAAATTTAACTTTGAGGTTGGGTTTTTTGTTCTGTTTTGAATGCTTTTTTTTTTTTTAAAGTGGAGCTGTTTTGAATATGTGCATTTTATGATGAACTTTCAGTCCAGGTGTTAACTTCTATGGGTGTATAATAGAAAAGTGGCTACATATCCTGAGGGCATGGATGTTCTGAGGGTTGGTTTGGTCCTGATCTCCCAATCCCCAGGACTGGATGGCAACTGTTGTGAGCATTAAGGCTGCCTAGAATGGATGGGAAGGCCCTTTCTCAACTTCGCTGCTTTGTAACAGATATTGCTCTTGCCCACTTCATCTTGGGACATTGGGCAATGTAAGTTTAGTTCATGAAAGGTGGTAAGTCTGAATAAACTGAGGGCATCTTTAGTTAAGTCTCCACTCTCAGGGAGCTTCATAAGCCTTCTTTCCAAATCCATAGGTCAAAATTTTATCTGGGAATGTGTCTCATTAAACTCAAATGTGGCATATCTCTGAGTAGAAAGTCATGGGATTGGATTCTTAAGGTTCAGTGTTTGCAAGGATAAGCTGCAATACATTTATCTGAACTAAGCTTTCTCCAACTGATGCAACCTTTGAAAGCTTTCCAACATTGTTTTCCAGGTTGGAGTCAAGAGTTCTGACCAATATTCACATTTGCATAATACTTTTTAAGTGTTTGAGTTGGGCTTAATAAGGCTGTTCTACTGGTTTTAAGTTTTCTTATGGATCCACAGCAGATTTTATTTTATTTTATTATTATTTTATACTATTTTATTTTATTTGTCACCCAGCTCATTTTGAAGCAACTTTGAGTGGCTTATAGCATTAGGTATATATTTAACTTTTATTCAGCCTTAATCTCCCCAAATACAAATAGAAACCAAGTACTTTTTAAATTATCTGATCTTGTATTTTAGTCAATGTCAGTTGCTTTGCAATAACTATATAAAGACATTATTAAAATAACAGTAATAGAAAACCACATAAGTAGGCATTATAAAATGGTAGTAATTTTATGCTTGGGTTTTAGAAATTTAACAGAAATCTAACAGACAGGAAACAGCAGGTGAAGCTAAGCAGAATCACATCAATACCTGTACAATTAGCACAGGGATCCCCAAGGATGTGTGCTCTCTCCACTTCTCTTCTCTCTATATACCAATGGCTGCATCTCCAATGGTCCATCTGTTAAACTACTGAAGTTTGCAGATGATTGGTTTCATTCAAGATAAGGATGAGGGAGGTTGAACAATTAGCCTCCTGGTGCAACCGGAACAAACTGAAACTGAACACATTAAAAACCGTAGAAATAGTGGTAGACTTTAGGAGAAACCGTCCCATACTACCACCTCTTACAATGCTAAACAACACAGTATCAATAATAGAGACTTTCAAATTTCTAGGCTCTACCATATCTCAAGAGCTAAAATGGACACCTAACATCAAAAATATTTTTTGATTTTTCAATATCCTTCCCCAGGAGTGGGGTGAGAATGGAGATTTTGCAGTATCAGTGGTGGTTGCCCCTGGTTCGGTCCGGTTCATGCAAATAGGTAGCGATGACGCTGTGATGTCATCGAACCAGTTCTACGCGTCCTGGACTGCCACCCCCCCGCGCGCCCGTACTTACCGGTCCGCACACAGAGCACGCTTGCGTGCATGCGCAGGAAACTTTTTTGATGTTTTTTCGTCAAAAAAGCTTCTGCACATGCGCAGGAGTGCCCGTCCAGCGCACACGCAAAGTGTGCGCGTGCGCCAGATGCACACTCCGTGCACCCTGACCACATGCAAAGCGCGTGCACCTTTAGAACCAGTAGGAGAGGTAAGTAGAACCCACCCCTGTGAAGTATCCTTCCCCTGCCACGCCCATCAAGCCATGCCCACGAAGCCACACCACGCCCATCAAGTCATGCCTACAGACTGGTAGTAAAAAAATTTGGATTTCACCACTACTTAGTAGGTTTAGATCATTACCACAATCCAATTTCTGAAATATCCACACTCACCTGTTTGTTTTCAACAGCAGAATAACTGAAGATTGATCATCATTATTGTATCTTTCTTCCTCACATCTCTTTCAGAAGAAATGTATGTGGGCGGCAGGAGTTCAGGTTATTATCCTTCATTCCACTTATATTTTATTTGTATTTATTATACCCATTTTGAGGAAAGCGGACTCCATAGTGACACTGAGCCATCTCCTAGAAGACTGCTTAATTGACAAGATCTTGAGTGTGTCATTCTTGCTGCCCTGACCAGATGGGTGAAAACACAGAAACAGATGGTCCTTCAAATATAACCAGGCCCTAAGCAAAGCAGGGCTTTATAACCAGCACCTTGAAATGTATTCAGAAGCCAAATGGCAACCAGGGAACATGTGCGCATAATGCAACATGCCCATCACTGTCAGCATCACTGCCTTCTGGACCAGATGAGTGGTCTTCAAGGGCAGCCCTACATCAGGTGCTTTGCAGTAATTCAAATGTGAGATGACCAAGGTATCATGGCTCCTAACTAGTGAGGTATTCTGGGGAAAGAGCTAATCTCTGGCCCAAAGTCATATAGACAACTTCACAGATGAGCAAAGATCTCTCTGGTCCAAATATTTAGCCACTGCACCTCACTGCCTCTTAACAGTTATCTGTTCTGTTAATTCTGGAACCAAAAACATGATTAACCATCATATAATCACCGGTAGTATTTATTTTGGATTAACAAATTTATAGTTAATGACAAAACAAGGACTGCTTTTTTATGCAGATCATCATGAATACCTGTTCTTTATTTAATTTTTGCACATCAAATTTAGAAACTGCCAGTTTCACTCACAGAAAAATTCTAGGCAGTGCACAGTTAAAAATGTAAAAACCATAGAAATGTTGTACCCCATTATAAGGCAGTTAATACAATAAGTGAATAAAGTATGAAGGGGGTGGGTAGCTCTTCAAGCCCCTAACAAATTTCAAGGTTGCGTGCTCTATGCGCACGCCAGGCAAGTTGGCAGAGCCAGGTCTTCAGGTACTTGATACTTTATCAAGGTTTCTGGGACAGCCAACACTCCAAGGGTTGGACTACAGCTCTCATCATCCATATCCATTTACACCAGTTGATGGGAGTTATAGTTCAACATTCTGGTGAGCACTTAGCTGAGGAAGATGAACATAAACTCTATATGTTCATTTAAAAAAACCAAAATATGAAGACTCACATACTGGGTTAAAACTAAAAAAGTTCTTTAGGAATCAAAAAAGCATGCTAAATGTGTAAGACTGCATCAAGCTTCTCCAAAGAACCATACTTCTTCTAATTTTGATCTTCACCCCATATTTGACATCAGGTGTTGATAGTCTGTGGCTTCTGCAAAGCATTTCTTAGTTTATCCAGTGCTCTGTGGAGAGCAGCCTTCATGTCTGCATTCCTTAGGCTATATATGAAGGGGTTGAGCATGGGGGTCACCACAGTGTACATAACAGTGGCCACCTTGTCTTTGTCCCCAGAATAGGAAGAGAGGGGCCGGAAATAGACCCCAATTGCAGAACCATAGAAGAGGGTCACAACAATCAGGTGAGAAGCACAGGTTTGGAAGGCTTTGCTCCGACCTTGGCCAGAAGGAACCCGAAGCACAACTTGGACAATGCGAATGTAGGAGACAAGAATGAGAATGAAGTTGCCAATACTAATAGTTCCTCCTGCAAAGAAACTCAAAATTTCACTGAGGCTCTTATCAGAGCAGGCCATCACCACTAAAGGCTGGAAGTCACAAAAGAAATGAGGTATCTCGCGATGATCACAGAAGGAAAGCCTGGACATCAATACAGTATGCAAAAGGGCATGAATGTGGGCCGGCAACCATGAACAAAAAACCATGATATGACACTGCAGTGGTTTCATCAGCAGAGGATAGCGTAATGGCAAGCAGATGGCCATAAAGCGATCCAGTGCCATGGCGCCCAACAGGAAGTTTTCAGTGATAGCAAAGGCCAGAAAGAGATACATCTGGATCATGCAGTTAGTGAAAGCAATGTTTTTGCAGCCTGTGCGGAGATTGTGCAGCATCTTGGGAATCGTAGTTGAGGTGAAGCAGACATCCACAAAGGAGAGGTGACTGAGAAAGAAGTACATAGGTGCATGGAGGAGCCGGGCATCAGAACGGATCAAAAAGATGATCAGCAGGTTCCCAGTCGTGCTCAGCAGGTACAGAATGAGGAAGATCACAAAAAGGAAGTGATCCTGTTCTGGCTGAGTGGACAAGCCAAGGAGGAGAAAGTCAGGGTGGCTGGTGTTGTAATTTTCACAATCCATGGATCTGAGCTTGGACAGAGAAAAATAATTGAATGCCAGGAGAAGCAAGACTACCAGTGCAATAACCCTCTCCAAGGCCCCTTTTAGTATCAGTAACCATCATTTTGTTGATGAACTTTCTCTTCTTTTTCACTTTCCAACCAAGATATACCCAATGTATAGCACAATAGCAACCACAGGCAAACAGGCATGGACTGCAAAAATCCAGAAGGCCATCTGATGGCAAAAAGAAATACAGAACACTGTAACTCTTTGCTATCACTTAGTGATTATCCAGTTTGGTAGCCCAGATTTGTTAACCCTAAAGAAAACGCTGTGAATATGTAACATCTCAGAGTTGTTATGTACAACATTCAGGATGGGATGGGATGGGATGGAATATTTATTGATCTAGTTGTTTGATTATATCAGAAATATAAACCTAATACATATATGCAAGTAGATACAAAGAACATAATAGAACATGTTTATATGGTAGTAAATCATCACTCTTACAGTTAAACCCATTCTGATCTAAATATTGTGTTCTCTTTGAAATGGCTTTTGAAATAAAGAATGCAATCCTACTAGTGATATGCAGGTTCATTCCCAGCGAATAAGTAAGACAATTCCTCCTGAATTGCAAATTAATTCAGATATTAACTATCTTACATAGCTATCCTATCCATCCACTTTGATATAATAATCTCTTCCTACCCTGTGATTTATGTGGTCCTGACTTTTCTATTGTTTTTCCTCAATCCATAAATATATCAATGAACAATAGTTTACAAAATACAAAAGTAATGTTAAAAATCTATGCAGGTGTTATAAAATCAAAATATTAATGTTAATATATCTAGCCATTTACAACAATCACTTTTACAGCTCTTTTCATTTAGCTAGTTATCTGTACATATTATAGAATTCCACCTATGGACTGATGGATATCCAAATACTGCAAGTGGTTATCTTAACTTTTTCTGATTCTAATTACTGGTGCCTAATTATCACAGCACTGGAAAAGGGCCACTAAGGCTTCAATTCTGTATATCAGGACTCCATATGCCTTCTAGATGTTTGATCTGCAATTGTTAACAGTTCCAGTCAGCAGTACCAATGGTCAATAATTATGGAATTGCATTTGTCATTCTCTGGGAGAAATAATTTCTGTTACGTCAATAGGGCTTAGAATACCTTTCTACAAAATTTCATTATAATTTATTTTTTAATTTTATTTTATTTATTGTCAAGCATGTATAGGATAACAGATATAAGTATAAACATGATTATGAATACATGAAATGGATATGAATAAATGGGGACATTAGGACAGGGATGGTAGGCACGTTGGTGCACTTATGCATGCCCCTTACACACTTGTTAGGAATGGGGTGAGGTCAACAGTAGTCAGTCTAAGGTTAAAGTTTTGGGGGTTTGGGAAAGAAACCACAGAGTCAGGTAGTCCATTCCAGGCATTGACCGCTCTGTTGCTGAAGTCGTATGCTGCACTCTTCTAAGACATGCACAAAATTGTTCTATTTTATGATCCAGAGCTGCTTTATCTGGAAGAGTTGAATTCTTAGCTCTTTTATTTTCAAAGATGTTAGGAGGGAACAAAGGATATGTATCCCATTCTTATCCTTTTCAACTTTGCATAGAAAAAAATATTTGGGAGTGGGTAAAAAAGTTTAAAGAGGAAAATGGCTGGATTGTGTTAAACAATCAATTTCTTTTGATATAGTTCTGCTCTGATCAGAGTTGCAGTTTTCTTTAAAGAAAAAGGAGAAAAGGGGCATTTTTGTGAGGTAAAAACAATTTGAATCTTCAACAAGTTTGTCTTCTAATCTTTCATGGATCCTTGTTTTTGTGACAAGCTTATGTGATAATAGATAAAGCTTAAAGGATAATAGTTTTTCAACCTTTACAGATTTTCGACTAATTTTGCTTTCCCAGATTAAAATAGCTCCTTTGGATCTTACAGTATTTATTTAAAAAAACAACACACAATTAGACAACATTATTGTATGTGTGTTATTCAGTGGCCGTCATGATCTATGAAGGAAACTTCAGGTTTTTTTAAAAGGACCCAAACAAATCCTTTGTTCTGAATATTAGATGGGAGGGACAAACACCAGCAATTAGGTCATAAAGACTTGGAGGTTTTTGACCAGCTGAAGTGCACAATACATCAAAAAGGAAGGGAATTTGGTGAGATAATGAGTATATTGATGGTTTGATAGGAAAGTTTATGTAGTTCAAAAGATGAGGAAAAAAAGGGCTGCAGGAAAATTGTGGGTGGGGAGAAACTCTAAATGATTTAAGGAAAGTGTAACTTGGTTAAATTTCTCATATTCATTTAGCTTGTTGACTGTCAGCTGCTTTTTTCTATTGTGAGGTTGAGATTTTATTACTTTCAATTGGACTTAATTGGCAATCACGTCTGAAGTTTTGGCTGACAGGCAGGGAGGAAGGAAGGAAGGAAAGAAAGAAAGAAAGAAGGAGGGATGTGAATATCCTCTCTCCAATATAAGCATTCTTAAAATACAATTACAGAAATATGTTCATATTTACAAACAAGCATTTTAAAAAAAATATTCATTCTCAGGACAATGAATTACCTAAGGTTAATGATGAAAAAAAAAGGGACAGGAAAATTTATAAGACCCCTCTTCCAATTATTTGAGAAACAAAGTGAAAAGATCCCACGCTTTCTTTTTGATTTCCTATTTCATTTCCCTGGGATTCCTTGCTTACCAAATCTTTGAGGTCTTGTGATTCTAGAGGAAGGGCATCTAAGAGGTTGCTGCCACTGGTGTTACTTCCAGCTTGGTACCAAAGTCACGCAAAGTGTGGAAGCCTCCATAGAAAACAGTGAGTGTAAGAAGAATGATTATATGTAGGAGCTCATTATACAGGTGAAATTAAGGCAGAGGACAGAGGGATAGAACCCAACAGGCACTTTAGAAGGTATAGCATCTGGGGACTCGTTAACAAAATAAGTTATCTTGGGTGAAATCTTGCTTCTCTAGGTCCTACACATAATTCTCATTGGACTTTAGAGTGGACTGTCTATTCAATTATTTTCTTTACATAAAACTTTTCAAAAGTTGGATGGCTTTGTTAGCATTAGTATGAGAGGCCAGTCCCCTTATCCAAACCCATTGAAGATCACAAAAGAGTATGCCATCTTTTCTTGTGAGGTTGAGTTGGTTAATAAAAGGCTTTCCTTCGTGACATTTTTAACTTGGACATTTTTTATGGCCAACAGTCAACACTTTTTAGCTTCCTTATACTGCTTCCTTATATTGCTACTTTCATATCCAATGAGAGAAGCCAGGAGGTTACACTGCTATGATTGAATTGCTTGCTCACATTTTTTTTCCTAATTTATATTCCATAATTTCTTTTCAGGAACAGGACAATTCTGGTGGCCATCCCTTATTGCAAGGAATTCATTCACATCATCCGAATAATTCCCATGATGAGGAAGAATTAAGAGATAAATAATTTACAGATGTTTTGGAGCAATGAGAAAAATCAATCCTCCTCCCCAAAAATATAAATTATAGGGAAAATTGGAATTCATGCAAATACTAACTTTTCAATACCCTTTATCAATATGAAGACATTGTTACTTTTTAAAAAAAGCATACCTTGTTTTCTGTAAAAGTGTAACACAGTTTTATAATTAACAAAAAGCATAAAGAATATGTTGTTATATATTTATCTACAGTATTTTGTGCTTTATTTTTTACTTTGTTACGTTTCCCATCTTTTTTTGCGTAACTTTTTCCTTTTCCTAAAAATGCTTAATAAAAAAAAAGAAAAAGATGAGAATGGGATGGTAGATTGTTAAGTTATTCATTTTTCCTTTTTAAGAGAAGCTTCAATATAAATGTATACTGAAAAAAAGTCAAGATTGGAATAAAAAAAAGTTATGAATTCTAGATTTGGTCTTCCATTGTATTAAATAGAAAGCATAATTTTAAAGGAAATGGTGAGAAAAGGGAAGGAAACCCCCCCCCCCAATAATACGTGCTTGCTGCATATGAGAAATGGTTTAATCAGTGTCATTTTCTGATGCTGCAACTTATGATTTTGAATTTTTATCAGGTTATAATTTTCATGGATTTCTAAAACCTGAAAGGTTGCTTGCCTTCCTATCTACATTTATTTCTCTGTTTGCTGTGTGAATATTTCCAAACATATAAAACATTTATTTTGTTTTTCAAAGTGAAAATATTAAGTATTACTTCATAACTTTTTCTCCCTTAGTCCTTTCAATTTTTGAAAGAGAAAAATATCGATAGGTAGAGGAAGGAGCCCATTTTTTTCTTTAAACATTCAGGTTTTCTTCCCCAAGGCTTTCATATCTCCAGGCAAGACCTTAGAACAATAGAGGTGGAGCCTAACAGGAAGTTGCTACAAGGCATTGGGGTGACCTCTTTGATAACATGTCTAATTACTGACATAGCTGCTAATTAGATAAAGGTTTGGGTAAGGTAGAAAGATCCAGAGATGCCTTTCAATCCAAAATAAGGTGTGTGTGTTTGTGGGGGGGAGAGAAAATAAGGTTTAGCTTTTTCTACAATATGTTTTAATAGGGTTGATTTTGGATCTCATCTCCAGTACTGTACACTGAACTCTTAAAAACATTCCCCAAAAAAGTTTGCTTTCAGAATGAGATTGATGAGAAATCTGTTGAAGGAAGATAGTTGGATAATAATCCGCAGAGTTGAAAATGAATGCAGAAGACCATCTATTCAGGTTGGCTCAAAATGGGCTTGTCACAGGGGACTTACCATATTTTCAAACATTGACAAAATGCCACTTCCTCGCCCTTATCTGTGGCAGCATTTTCCTTCACAATCTCTTCTGGGAATGGGTCATTCCTTATTTGGAGATGAAAAGAGTCAATTTCTACAATTTCAGGGTCAGGTCTATTCAGAGTCTCTAGGCTTTAGTTTGGGGGCTGTCCTCCTATCTGTCTTCCCTACTTTTTCTTCTTTGGCATTATCTTCCTGACAAAGTTTCTTGCCATTCAGAAGTAAATGAAGTCAAATAAAGGAGGGAATGCCTGATGCTTTTAGGAAGGAAAGGAATTCAGTTGTGGTGGGACTGGGAAGGAAGAAGACAATTAGTGAAGACAATTAGTCTAGGGAAGGAGATGTGACTGTTAACAGAATTTACCAACCCAGAGCCAGGGCAAATCATTCATCAATATTAGGCTATTAATATTATTTATTCCTTTAAAACATTTCTAAACTGGCCTTCATTAAGGGTCAAATATAATTTTTAAACTCTCAATAATAAAAAGGCAGAAAATGCATAAAATAGTGTTCATCCCAAACAGCTAAAGATAAAGTACCTTAAAGTCCCTGAGCAAATTTGCTAACTGGAGGGATATGAATAAGCACTTACAGACACACAAGCCTGGGTAGATGATATCACCAAGAGCCACAAGTGGCTGAACAACTTAAGAACAGCCCAGAGCAAGAAACCCAACCACACAGAGGTTGTCCTTCTGGTTTCAGTTGATGTTTAAGCATTATTTTCTTATTGGACAAAGCTTATTCTCTACTGTATTTTCCTCTTATGCTAGCAGCCAACCCTGTGCCCACCCCTCTCCCTCAGACATTTAATCAA
>JANHFM010001788.1:56111-73055 GCA_032468115.1 Grayia smithii | reverse complement strand
TGTCCAATCACACTTGGCCAATAAAGAATTCTATTCTATTCTATTCTATTCTATTCTATTCTATTCTATTCTATTTTCTATTCTATTCTATAAAACCTCTAAATTAAATAAATTGGCAGAGTGTATTTCTAAACTGTTAAGGCTCTAAATTGGGGCAGGAGGGATGGAAACATAAAGTGATTTTTTTCCCATGAAATTCAAGAGCATCTGTGTGCCTTACAACAGGCGCCTCCAACCTTGGCAACTTTAAGACTTGCGGACTTCAACTCCCAGAGTTCCCCAGCCAGTGCATTCTGGGATGCCATGACACACATCTCCTCCTTAAGGCATGTCAAATCAAAATAATATAGCCGCAAGGAACTCCACCAATGTTGGTTACTGCAGCATTTGATTCAGTGTCACCAGAATTAGCTTTTGTCTGGCCTCAAATTTGGAGGCAGAAGAACTTGTCTTCTGGATTTCCTGGTCTCCCAAAATAGATGATTTTTGGGACCCATCAAACTCATTGCCCCAGGAAGATCCATTTTCCAGTTTTAATTTTCCAAAAAATGAATGCAAGCTGCAGAGCACCCACCACTGTCCTAACCTGTATTTTCCTCCCAAGACCTTCTTAGAGAACAAAATTTGGGAAGGGTACTGCCTGCCAGCTGTTCTTGAGGCGAACATGTGTTTTTGTGACCAGGGATACTCCGCACAATTCCCATTTTGTAAGATTACTCTCCATGGATTTTCAATAGTGAACAGACTGTTAATGTGGGGGAGGAAAGTCCTCAGGAAGTCCCACTTCTTCTAGCTATATTAAACCCTCCCCCCAAGGCATCCCAACTTCCAAGGAGACAATTCAGAAACAGGAAATCTCTTCTGGGAGATTCCAACATGCCAGATCTCAAATTTTAGCAAGCAAAGGGAACTGAGTTTGTGATCTCCTGGCCAAGGAAGGAAAAGCAGCTCACCGTTTCTTCCCGTGTCCTTCGGGGCCGGGCCCTGCTGGACCGAGGCGGGGTTGCCGCAGCCAAAGGGGCAGTCGAAGGGCCAGCCCCATAGACACCCATTCCTGGGGCAGCGTAACTGGGGCCGGGCAGGTCATAGGGGTCCACTGTGGGTGGGGGCAGCCCTGAAGGCGGTGGCGGCTGCTGCGGCTGCTGCTGCTGCTGCTGCTGCTGCTGCTGCTGCTGAGACTGAGCCATTGAGGAAATCAAGGTAGGCTGCACCAGCCACTGGAGGTCTTGGCTTGTGGATATAGCAGTCACTGTTGGCACAAAAGATCCGGGCATTTCCCCAAGGCCGCTGCACTCCTGGAGGGAAGCGAAGGGGTCAGGTGCTCATTATGGGGGTCTGCTTTGGAGAACAGGGAGCACTGTCCCTAGCTGCACTGCCCCCCCTCCAAGGTGGTTCCACAGGCATCCCACGGCCAAAGCAGCTCCCATTTGCACTACTCCTGTGTCCAGCATGCAGAACCCCCAACCCTGGGAGGGGGGGCACCAGCCAGAAGGGACTGGTATGTCGTCCTAGGCACCGGCTGGGGAGTCTGGCCCCCAGAGACATCCCCTCTACAGCCGCACCCTCAGCCAGGGAGCCCCGCAGACCAGAGCTCAGCGCTGCCTCTCGAAGCCAAAAGCCGGCTCTATCAAGCCGTGACCGGGAACTGGGGCTCTCCGAGCGCTCCTGGGCGGGAGCGTCACTTTGGCCAGCCAAGATCAGCCCGCGGGGAGGCAAGAGCTTCCGCGCCCGGTTCGAGAGGCGGGCATCCCGGCGGGCTCCGTTCCCCAGACCCGGGGATCCCCAAGGTTCCCCGAGCCTGGCAGAGACGGGAACGCAGCTCGGGAGCAGCCGCACTCTCGGGCAGGGCTGCACCTCGACACCCATCATCCCCAGCGGGAAGGTGTTCAGGCGGCGGGGGGGGAAGTGAGCCAAAGAGCCGCCCCTCGGGCGCCCCCCGTCCCGGCAGCCCCGCAAGAGCCTCCCGCCCGCACAGGGATCATCCTGGGCAACACGGCGAACTCAGTTGGTAGAGGGACTGGTCGGAGGGGGCGCGGCTGGAAAGCCGCTCGACCAATCCGCGCGGCCCTCGGCCTTGCTCCTCCCCTTAGCAACGGGGGTGGGCCAGCTTTCCAAAATAACCCGCGCGCCTCGGGGAGGAGGAGGGGGAGGAAAACGCGCCGTACGTGCCTCACGTCAGAACGGAGCGTTCCAGAACGTCATGCGTTACGCACAACCCCGCCCCCCTTTCCAGCTCGGGTTCTCGCCTCTCTTCCAGCGCGCGTGCGTGGAGGGAAAGGGAAAAGAGTTGAAAGCGGACGATGGGGAGGACTTGGGGGGGGAGAGGGGGGCGACCCCTTTGCAACGCCTCGGACGGCGACCGGACGCCCGGAGAAAGACACTTCGCCAGCACCGGACTTCCGCCCGCGATGAGAGGGAGGGAAGCGAGCGGACCCCCCAAACCTGGCCGGGGAGGAGCGGGGGGCGGGGGAGCGAAGGAAAGACCCCCCGGGATCGGACCACCCGCGCTGTTCCCGCCCTCCAGAGAGCCCCCTCCCCAAGACCCGCGGCCGGGCGCCCCTGTCCCTTACCTGCGAGGAGGCGGCAGCGGCGGCGGTGGGGCTCCCGAAGGAGTCCACCGAGGAGAGGTACTGGGACTCGGCCGAGGGGGACGAGCTGCACCGGGAGGTGGAGTCGTAGTCTCCGGGGAAGCCCTGATACATCTCCCTCGGGAGCGCAGGCAGGAGGCCGCGGCCGCGCGGGGGTCGCCTGGAAGCCAAGATGAGGGGCGAGCGGGGCCAGCCAGCGGGCGAGCGGCCGGCCGAGAGTGCCGCCGCCGCCGCCGCCGCGAGGTCGGGCTAGCGAAGTTGCGAGCGTGGCCGCCTGGCCGCTCCTTCTTCCCCCCCCTCCGGCTGTCAGTGCCTGGGGGGGAGACGGCGGGCGTCCTGAGCGGCGGGGGGCTCGCCCGGCCCTAGATCCACGTGCTGCAGCGGCTGAGCACCGCCGGTGGGAGCGTCCGCTCAAGTTCGCTGCTTCCCGGGAGTAGCGCTCCTGCCTCCGATCCTGCAGCGCCTGCAAAGCCCAGCGCCTCGGCTCAGATGCGGTGGCCACGGGGATGCGGACGGAAAGGGGAGTCCAACGCCGGGGTCCCTCGCAGCTCCGTCTCCGCCGCGGGTCAAAATTTTATGAATGAAGCGCGGTCGATGGTGTGGCTTATTTATACAAGGAAGGGGGCGGGTCCCTGTTCACGTCACCAGGAAAAGACCCTTTGGGGTCGCCGAAACCGGGCTCCGGGCTCGTCTGCGCGCCCCAAACTGGAGCGGTTGCGTTCTCCGGTCCCTGCGGCTCCTCCAGCCCAGGAGGGTCTCTCGGCGGCCCCGAAAGGGGTCTTTTTCAAGCGCTAAAGCAGGGGATCCCTCGCTCCGCCCCCGGGTGTTCCTGTGTGACGCAATTAACCATATTTGGTCTTGTGCTGTGTTTGTTTGGTATCCTTAGCAATACGTCAGAGGGAATCCCTTTCTGCTAAGCCGCGCTGCGGCAGCAGCACCAGCCGCGCTGATCCGCCCCCTGAGCGCGCGCGGCTTTTGTTGGGTATTAATAGAAACTTTTACTATATTCTAGAAATGGCATGAAACTCCGCGGCGGGCAGGGAAGGAGCGCGGAGGGAGAGCTTTCTCTGGCCGACGCGGCCAAGCGCCGCACGGCGTGAGAGGCGAATCTCTCGGCCCGACGCCCTCCCTCCCCAGCCAGGATCAGGAGTAAATACTGTACCCCGACAGGGCCGTTAATGTGGGGAGCTCGCTGCCCCGCAATGGAAGGAGGGCGACCTTTCCAGCCTGAAAAAATTTCGACGGGTCCTTTCTACATCTGGCACAGCGGCTTCCCTGTCCCCAGGGCGCCCACAGTTGGAGGCTCAAAGCTTTCATCCCCATCGTCGTGAAGCGGTGAAGTTTTCAGGTGCGGCTCGGTGTATGACCCACATTCCCACAGCCACAGCAAGGAGGACTGGCACCTTGACGCTGAAAGTGATTGGCCAACCGCACGAAAATGTGTGGTATTCTATTCTGTGTTCTTATGTAACCCGAGGGGTGGTCTGCATTCATCTTTGCCGTGGGTTCCAAAGCCCCTCAGAAGACCGGCAGGCACCAGTCCTCCTGACCTCCAGGTGTGATTGCATCCCTAATCAGATTTATTGCCATTTCTAACCAGACAACCACTCCGCCACTTTACAGAGATGATTCTAAAGGAGCTGCCATCTGAAACGGCGACTTGGCTGGGTCAACCAGGCTAACCAATTACCCTTTAGCTGGCTCTCTTTGAATCCTGCCTCTGAGGATTAGTTTCTGGGTCTGTGTTGTCCAAGCTCATATAAACTGGGTTAACTGAACAAGACATGATTAACTCCACCAAGCAGATGGATGCATTCCAAAGTCTTGCCCTTCCCTCCTAGAACTCAACCCCCACTCCCCCACCCACCTCCAGCAGCTTCCTAGCCTGCTAAGCCAAGAAGAGTTCATGTTTCAAGGAGGGGGTTTTGAAGGGCTGGAACCCCCTCTCTGCTTTGCAGATATGCCACAATCAATCTCCCAGCGCCGGGTGCGTCCCCATAGAGTTGGCCTCCTCAGGGTGCCATCAGCCAGACAATACCGACTGGTTCCCCCAGGGGGAGAGCCTTCTCTGTGGGAGTGCCGACCCTGTGGAATGGGTTGCCCACTGAGCTTCAGACAGCCCCTGATCTTCACTCCTTCCACCGTGACCTGAAGACGTGGTTGTTTCACCAAGCGGGCTATAACTGACCTTTTTTAAACCTTTTTTAGAATACCAAATTTTAATTGCTTATTTATTACTTACCCCTCTCTTAAATTGTTGTCGTCTATGTTGTGTCATTTTTTATTTATGTTATTTTTTATATGTTTCCTCCAATTGTAAGCCACCCTATGTCCCTAGGGAGAAGGGCAGCATAAAAGTCAAATTAATAATAACAACAACAACAACAACAATAATAATAATAATAATATTCCAGTTTGGTGGAGTCTGTTTGAGGAGGGAGTGATTAGACTCAAAGGCAGGAACATTATTTCGCTTTGTGTCTATACACAATCCCTCCCTTACCTGACCTTTCTGGAGCTTAGATAAGACATTCACACTCTCCTCCACTTCCACTCCACTTCCACCTGTCTCGCCTGTGGTTAGGGCTGTCACAGGGTATGTCACTACCCGGTCTGGAGTCAGGCAGAATGGAGCAATCAAGAAACAGCTGAATCTCAGGGGCTGACATTCATTTTCTCCCTGCTAAACAGGACTTGTTTCTTAGTTTGTTTATTAAATTTTTTTGCTGCCCATCTCACTACAAGGCAACTCTGGGCTGTGAAATACAGTGAAATACGAAGGGAGAAGCTACGTTGGAAGAGGGACATGCAACAGTCTTATCCATGTTTAGCTAAATCACAGCTCACTCAAAGCCTTGGATTTGCAGAACTCACTGACCCCTAACCTACGGTACTTCTTTTGCACAGGGTGCAGTTCAGAGTGTCATGTGAACTCAGCCACAGACTGAGAGCTCAATAAAAGGGAAACTACCTTGCCCAGGCAAGGATCGCCTGAGGAAGGCCCCACCCTTCGCTTGAGAAAGGCTAAGCCATCCTTCCTCCTGGGTGAAAGGTATGGAGGTTCCCCCACAGCAATATGTTGCACGGCTGATAGGTAGATTGATTTATGTTGTGGGTCTCAGTGTTAGCCTGGCTGCCTCTTTCCCTCTGTAATCTGTGGAGTGGGCCAGCTAAGCCTTTCCCCTTCAGCTGCAGTCTTCTGATCTATTCCAGATGTGGTTTGGAGAACATCTGGTTACTGGCCTGCCTGCAGAAGATTTGTTGAGCCAGGATCAGCTGGTTTCCTTTGGCTTTGAATTAGTATTTGAATTCTACCGCCAATCAGCATGCTCAATGGTAGAAACTCCAAAAAATATTTTGCACTTCTTAGAAGTCTGGGGCATGGATCTGCAATCTTGGCAACTTTAAGACTTAGCCAGCTTTGCTGAGTCCATAAGTCTTAAAGTTGCCAAGGTTGGAGATCCCTGGTCTGAAGCTTATATCCATGTTTAAATCAGGGAGACAGAATGGGGAGATCTGGTCTGGTGACAGGCCACCTGCTTGGCACCCCTAAAACTTTCCTGGAAGGGGCAGTTTCTGCTTTGGGGCCTTTGGAGAAACCAGGGCTGAGTTGGGCAAAGAGAAGAATCTGCCTTCTGCTTCTCTGGAATCCACCCCCCCCCCCCCCGGTCTGATGGATGCCCTCATCTGTACAGAATGGCACTGGGGCTGCTGACTGCGGATCCTTTGAGGCTGCTGGGTGTATATGAGTGTGGGATTGACCCATTTCTGGACCTCCGACAGCTGAATGTTTGAATTCACTGCTTTGCGCTGACTGTAATAATAGCGCTCCAGTGCCCTACTCAGGGCGGGAACCTCTAAGTTTTGATTCCGCTTTCTGCAAGTCTAAATGAATGCAAATGATCTCCATGGTTGCTGGGTCCATGAATGGGAGCAGGGAGCAACGATCCGTGCCGCTCTGTTCCAGCAAGGTATTTGTCCCCAATTCGGTAGGAAACAGGAAATCCAGGATCCTTTTGCAGAGAACATGTTCAATGCGCTGGGCAAAGCAAGTGAAAACACTGCAGGCCTTCAGAAATGCAGGTCATGATCTGAGATAAAATTCCTGCTGCATTGGCTGGAAAGTGCTGTTGGGGGGGGGAGGGGCACTGGAAGTGAAATGCCAGCTGTGGAGGCATTTCTGTAAGTAGAGCAGTCGCGTATAAATTTAGCAGCAAGCCAATAATCCATCCTTCTCAGAACAAGTCTTGCAAATGTGCCCCGAGGACACCATCATGCTAAGGAAGAGCTGGGTGGATTTGCTGAGTCCCACGCAGCCCACAGAGTGTGTGGCAGGAGGAGGGGGGGGGGCCTCTGGGCTGAGTTCCTGTGGGCAGGAAGGAAGGAATACCAGGCATCAAATGGGTTTAAATGTAAACTCTTCACCTTCGCCCTTGTAATCTATTGGCTGCTTAGATCAAGAACTGTTTCTCTGAGCAGCTGGTTAATGTATAATCCCAGAAGTTAAGAGGGAGACGCTTGGGGGGGGGTGTAAATCTGCTCTTTTGGTCTTCTCTGGGGGTTCAGACTGGGTGATTTCAGACTTCTTCCTTCAACGAGGCATCTCCTGGGGTCCTGGAGGAAATATTAAAGAATAACAGGCTCTTCTAGGCATACACAGAGTGCCTTCCTTTGCCACTTTCCCCATCCTGGTATCTTCGAGCTGGGGATCTGGGGAGGAATGTGCCCAAAATTTGTGCTCTTCCCTCTGACATCTGAGATGGGTAGGAAAATAGGTCAGAGGGAACAGTTCATTTAGGACATAACTATTATCAAACATGTACAGAGTTTATTTTTCAGGGTGGCTGGCTTTTTTAAAATAAGGCATCATTAGACTCTGGTATACAGCTTGTTCCGGTTTCGGCTGGGGCTGGGTGTGAGCGGCATTTGTTCCCAGCGGCAAGAAACTTTCTAACTCGGTCGGTTGTTTGCATTCCACTCAGCCTGGCTCATAACCACAGAAGGAATAAAGCACAAGAGCCTCTGGCAGATCACATAAGGCCCAGCCAGCCACGGGCCAGACACAAATAATGACAAAGTGGGACCTGGACATTTTGCCCAGTGACCAAATATAGTCCCTGCCCCACCAGCAATCAGATGGGCCAGGCTGGGCTATTCTGGTTCTTGCCCTGTCCTGCCACCCCGTCTGCTGTCTGACCAAAGGACCCGACTGGATGGAAAACCTAGGTACCCAAATGGGCACCCCTGCTTTGCTTTGGGTGGAGCATCAGGTTTGGAGGAAGCACTCTCAGGTACTCACAGGTAAGTCTGGCATCATGTGGATCAGTTTTTCCTATCTGGGTAGAGTTCAAATTTAGCCATTGCAGCTGGGCATTTGGGAGTTGTAGTCCATGTGGGTTCCATGCTGGGGAGAACAGGTGAATCATAAAATGCTGGGTTTGGAGGATATTTGGGGTGGAATCTGATCCAGCCTTTTGCAGGAATCCTTAGACCACCTAGAACAAACAGCTGCCAGCTTTCTTTTAAAAACTCCAGTGATGGAGCTGCTTCAACTTCAGCAGGCGGCTCTCCCAGTCAGGGAATTGCTCCTCCATTCAAGTTTGGGTCTCCTTCTGTAAAGCTTCCACCTGGCCTGCCTCCAGGTGCCATATCAGGATGAGGATATATCCCGCCATCTTCCTCTAAGAGAGACTCTGGTGTCTCCTTTTAGCCTCCCCTTCCTTAAAGACCAAGCTCCACTCTGCACATTTCTCCTCCAGTCCCTGCACCATCCTTGCTACACCTCCCGCATGTTTTCCAGGTTCTCAGCATCCGCTTTTGAATTGTGGCTAAGACACAAGTGTGTATATCTGTTGTTTAGTGTGCTGTGGGAACTCTATTTGTGAGATCAACTTCTAAGGACAGACTGCTGTCGGGCCACTTTAAAATATACAATTTTTTAGTCATAGAAACGGCATCGTTGGCTGTCCCATTATAAAAGGGATGTCTTCCTAATATGTTTTCAAGCCTACTACCCACAGCAATGGCGCCCAATCAGGTCAACTTTAAGACCCGTGGATGTCAATTCCCAGAATTCCCCAGCCAGCTGTGCTGAGTTGTCCTGGTTGGACATCCCTGCAGTATTCCTTGCAACCAGATCTGACCCTTTAGGTCTTGATCAACCCAGGCCAGCCACAGGGGTGTGCTGGAGCATGAGTGTATGTAAACTAGTTCCAAATGGCAGCTATAGCCATGTGATCCTCCCTCATTAATGTCTGGGTTTTGCAGTCCTGGCTGTCCTCCGGACGTCACTGGCTGCTGCTGATACAGACCCCTCTGTCAGTTAGCTGCTTTATTACTTCTCCTTGTCACTTCTTCGCTCTGTGAAGCGTGTGTAAACACACACACACACACCCTGCATCAGGTGGGTGCCAGAACCCGAATTCCACCTGTATATCCAGAGGCTCCAGAGCAGAAGGTCAGAAGCAGCACTGGGTCTGATGTTTCTCTGGACATCTTGATTCATCCCCTGGCAAGGATGCTCAGCGACGTTGGCATGTCCCCTGATAAGTAATGGCCACTGAGGAGGCAGCTGAGGAGACCCCACTGTGGAATCAGAGGACAGAAACAGCCTGTTTTCAAAACTCCTTGTCTGGGGTGTTTACCACTGGCAGGAAGTGGAGTTTGGTTCCTTAACCTGCAGGGTTCTTGCAAAGACCTTCCAGCACGCTTTGCAAATTCAAACTGACACAATGGGGCAAATCTCTAACTTTGCACATGTTCTACAACTCCTGCCCGCCCCCCCCCAAGTGTGATTCAAAGCAAACTGTCCTGTCCTCCCAGGGCCCTCTCTAACCCCTCTGCCCCTTTCTTTGGGGTACCTCTGCTTCATCACAAGTCCCCTGCTCCAGACCAGCTGACCATGGGCCAGAAGGCAGGGGGGGGGACTGCCTTTGCTCAAAGCTGACTGTGCCGGTGGCTGAGACCCCATGTGGTGGAGGCTTTGAGGTTTCCACTCTAACAGCTTCACATTCAGAGACCGGCTGTTTTCTGATAAGGCATTTTGGCTGGTCTGGCTGGCTGGGGAGGAGGGAGGGGGTGGAATCCCAACCCAGGGTCTGACACAGCACTTTGATGTCACTGGCCAGGAACGTGGCAGGCATGTCAGGGGGCTGAGTCATGCTTTGGGCTGAGCCTAGCTTTGCGGAGGAGCGGCAGGGCTGACTAGGGTGCCCCCCCTCGTCTGCCCTCCTCCACAGAGGGGATGTAGAGAGGAGGAAGGGGGCTTACTTCTGCAAGCAGGTTTAATTGCGGGGTACAAACGGGAGCTACGACTCATAGAACAGAACAGACTAGAAGAGTTGGAAGGGATTTTGTAGGTCCTAGTCCATCCCTCTCCATGCAGGAGACCCTCTACCATTCCAGACAAGTGACTGTCCAGTAACTTCTAAAAACCTCCAGTCATGGAGCGCCCACAACTTCTGGAGGGAAGCAGTTCCACTGGCTAATTGTTCATGAGAGACCAGGCGGGCTAGTGGTTAAAGCAAGGAAGAGGGGAAAAGTAAGGCAAGTTTTCTTGAGAAGGGAATGGGGTACAACCAACAAATGAGAAACTGAGGGAGCCCCTTTCCTGAAGGGGGGTACTCTGCTTTTTAAAGGATTTAAGGCAGGAATGCTGTGTTTTTTTTCCAACGCTTTTCCTGGATGTTGGAGGAAAGAGGGTGGGCCGAAGGCCTGCAGCATGGCTGGGCACTCTTTTCCATGCTCTGGAGGCAGAAGGAATCTGAGAGTTATGGCAGCATTTCTCAATCTGGGCAACTCAGCCATGGGAACTTCAACTCCGAGAATGACATTGAAGTGTTTGGAGGATTCTGGGAGTTGAAGTCCACGCCTCTGAATGTTGCCCAGGTTGAGAAACCTGGGTTAGGCAAGGCGAGAGGTTAGGGTCTCCTCTTCCCTTGCCTAGAAGCATGGAGTTTGAAGTTTAATTGTTTTATTTATTTATTTCTATCCCACTTTTATTATTTTTTATAAATAACGCAGAAAAGGTATCCAACACACCTTCCTGCTCCTATTTCCCCAGCACAACAACCCTGTGAGGTGGATTTGGCCGAGAGGGAGGGACTGGCCCAAGGTCACCCAGCCAACTGTGGGGACCAGTGGCTGAAGTCAACATCTCCCTCTTAGAGAGGTCTTCAGGTTCCTGAAGAAGCAGATCTTAAAGCCCGCAGAGCAACTTCTCAGCCGCTCAGGATGCTGGGGAAAAACATTTCAATTCACACATGGGTGCCGAGCTTTTTTCACTGCCATGAACCTGTGGCTGTGCCAAGCTCCACCTGGCCCTGAGGTTAAACCAAGGGGGAAGGCCAGATGAACCTTCCTTTCATCCTTAATTTTTAATAAAGTGTTTTAAAGGTCCTGCTTTTTTTTCCAGAAAGGCAAGTTCCTGCCTGCGTGCTTCCAATTTAAAAGTTGCGGAGTCTTTCAAAGCAAAAATGAAAAGTGTGTTTTTGTTTTGCAGGATTCCCAAGGAAAACATTCCATTGAGTTCAGTTTGAGTTGTCCTGTCCTCTCAAACAGCAGGGCCGATGGTAAATAGGGGGCTGGAGGCTGTGAAGAACAGTTGCAGGAACTGGGCATGTCTACTTTTGTGAAAGGAAGGCTCAAAGGAGATATGACAGCAGTCTTCCAATATCTGAGGGGCTGCCACAAAGAAGAATGGGTCAACCTATTCTCCAAAGCCCCTGAAGGCAGCAAAGGATGGAAACTGATCAGAGAGAGAAGCAACCGGAAACCAAGGAGGAATTTTCTAACAGTGAGAACAATTAACCAGTGGAACAACTTGTCACCAGAAGTTGTGGGTGCTTCATCACTGGAGGCTTTTAAGAAGAGGCTGGACGGCCATTTTGTCTGGAATGTCTCCTGCTTGAGCTCCTTCTTTGGACTAGAAGACCTCCAAAGTCCCTTCCAACCCTGTTCGTTTGTTTGTTTGTTTGTTATTGAATTTATATTGCCACCTATTTGCCCTTACAGAATATATTGTTCTATTCTAAATATTAATCATGCTTTGTGGGCACTTTAAGTTAGCCTGCTGACCTTTGGAAGGAGTTAAAGTACTTTTAGGAATCTAAAGAGGAGCTCCCATTTCCCACCCATATCTGTGTGCTAGTCGTACTGATGCCTTCTCTGTCTCCTCTCTCGTGGCATGTGCTTGAGCTGCACGGGACCTTCCCATGCTGTGCGAGATGTGCAAGCATTCCACCACTCCGGTTTTGGCTGCACATTGTGTCTCAGAATCCCCTTCCTTCCTTTCCAGCTGAAATAAAAACACACACGTTTCTTTGGCTTCTGCCTGTCACATGAGGTGGAAGGAAAACTTCGGCAGCAGCAGTAACATGTGTGTATAACATGTGTGTACGTGTGTGTGAATGTGGGGCCTGTGGTGGTGGGACAAGGTGGAATTGGCTCGGCCCTTGGAAACAATCCGTACCTCAGCAAGAACTGCCTACCCCCGCCCCCCATACCAGTTTAACCTGGCTGTGGTGGGAGGGGAGTGGGCTCTGGGAAGGCTGGATGCCATAGGATGGTCTTTAGAGTAGGAAGGGGGCTTCAGAGAAACCCACCGGGACCCCCATCCCTGCTGATGGGGGAAAATGGCCACCATAGGTGGGTGGGGAGGGGGGTAGAAGTAAGCTTTTGAAATAATATATTTTATTTCTATACCACCTTCAGTCCCTCTGTGAAGCGGATGGGCAGTTCTACAAATTAGAGGGAGAGACAAAGGAGATAGGTAGGTAAGTAGGTAAGTAGGCAGTCAGACAGGTAGAATGAATGAATTGGGGGAGAGGGAGAGACACAGACAGACAGACCGATCGATCCTGGAGGCCATCAGCCCACCCACAGAGCGGCTTGGCCGGTGGGCTTGGCAGCCACGGAAGAGAGACCAGAAAGAGTGGGGGGGCGTCTGGGGACGGACCGGGTGCCGCGCAGGGAGGAAGCGAGGCTGGGACGGGGGTCGTGCCTAGGCTCAAGCCTTCGGCGCCCATGGATGCTCTCCCGGGGTCTTCCGTTCCTTAAACGAGGCTCGTCTTCCCCGCGACTCCAGCAAAGGCAGCTCAGCCCTCCGGGAACGGGCAGGGGAAGACGGTCACAGAGTCGGGGGCCAGCCGAATGGAGGCTCCGCCGGGAGGCAGAAACCGCGGGAGGGGCAGAGAGCGTGCCATGGGCTTTGTAGTCCAACGCGTGGGGCCCCGTGGGCCGCGGAAGGCTCCGCACACCACGCGGACGGCCGAAGAGAACAAACAACCCGCCGTTGCCAGGCAACAACGTTCCATTCTCCGTTGACGTCACTCTTCGTTTGTTGACGTTTCCAGGCAACGGCGCCGCTGCCCGACAACCGCCTGAAGGGGGCGGGCCTCCCCAGCCTCCTGAGGGCGGAGCCAGCGGGCAGGCGGGGCTTGTGGTGCTTGCTCCGTTTCGCCCCGTTCCCGGTGGGGAGAACCGAGCGGGAGGGGGAGGGGGGGCTCCGCGGGGCCCTTCGCCGGTGCCACGAAGAGAGGGAAAGGCCCTGCCGGGCGCCTCGGCCTCCTTCCGCGGGAGACGCGGGACTTTTGCAGGCAGCGGTGCCGTTGCGGGGCTGCCCCGCCCAAAGCCCGCAGGAGCCGCCGCTGCGCTCGCTCTGGGGCAGCTGGGGGGAAAGTCCTGCGCGGCCCCGGCTGCCGCGGCTACTCCAAGGCCCATGGTGCCCTCCGTCCTTCGACCCCCTTATGCGGCGGAGCAGGCGAGCAGCGGCTGGGGCTTCGGAGACGCCGCCCGCTGCTCTGGGCCCCTCCTATGGGTGGGCTCGGGGCTGCGGCTGAGCATCCTGGGAATTGTAGTCCCCACAGCTGGAAGACAGCAGCCCCAGGGGACTCAGAAGGGAGCAATATGGGTCTGCTTAGGAAATGTCATATGCCGAGGGCTTAAGTAGATACGAAGTAATAGGAATACAGGTACTCCTCGACTTACAACAGCCAGGGCATTGCAAAAGGTGATTTACCACCGTTTTTCACAAGAGCACAAGGCATTTATTTCCATGGTAGTAGTCAAAATCCAGGTGCCTGGTAACTGCTTCACATTTATGATAGTTGCAGCGTCCTGGGGTTACAACACGTGATGCCCTTTTGCAACTTTTTGACAAGCAAAGTCAATGGGGAAGCCAGGTTCACTTTACATCAGTGTTACTAACTTAAGAACTGTGGTGATTCACTTGACAACTGAGGCAAGAAAGGTCGTAAAATGGGCAAAATTCAACTTAGAAAATGTCTCACTTAGCCACAGAAATTTTGGGCTCAATATAAAAATACAGGAATAAATGTAGAAGTTATTCAACAATTGGGGGGAAAAGAGGAACACGATATACAAGAAATAGATGAGAAAGTAGAAAAAGCAGGAGAAGGGGAGAATAGAAATGAGAAGCAAGAAGTTAGGAACAAAGTAGAAGACAAATACATACCATCATAATTTATAATGGTACAGAGAGAAGAGAGAAAAACAAAGGGAAGTTTTGTGGATAGGTATTCAAAAAACGTAGCAGAAAGAGGCAAAAGGCATCTAGAAGGGAAAGTTTAGTAGGCACAAAAAAATTAAAAAGAGATACAAGATCCCAAGAGGGAGAGACAAAAGTCTGAGCAAAAAGATCAATAAATGATGGAATTTTAAAAAGACTAAGAGATGATGGATAATGAGAAAATATATAACCCTCTGGAATACACTACCCACCGACTTCCGGACTGCTCCTGACCTCTGCTCCTTCCGTCGTGATTTAAAGACGTGGCTTTTCAAACAAATCTGCTGATGTGATTGGGTTTTTAACTTCATGTTTTAATTTGCTTTTAAACTAAATTTTAATTCTATTTTTACTGTCATATTTATTTGTAATATTTGTAATGTTTTTTGTAAGCCGCCCCGAGTCCTTCGGGATAAGAGCGGCATATGACTAACTAACTAACTAACTAACTAACTAACTAACTAACTAACTAACTAACTAACATAAATAAATAAATAAATAAATAAATAAATAAATAAATAAATAAATATTAATAAAATGGGAACACCAGAACCCCAATAAGTTTAGGTGAGTAGATGGTAATTTAAGACTAGATAATTTATTGTTAAAATTGTTTAATTAAAGATATTGTGAATTTAAAATATTAAGCATTAGAAATGGTGGGGACCTTGAGATATACTCCCGTGATGGATTGAATAATGGCATTATTAATAATCCTATACACTTGGAATATTGATGTTATGGTGGAATAATGAGTGATTTTTAAAATACTGAATGACAACATTTATTAAGGGTGCGAAGAAATTTTATTTATGCTCAAATGAACTGAAGGGAAAATGTAAAAGGAACATGAAATATATTGTTTGAAGTTGGAAGATTAGAATTTCATATGCTATTTGTATTATTATTGTTATGATAACATTGTATAAAAAAGACCTGACCCAATCAATGCACAGTCCACAAAATAAGTATGTTTATATTGGAAAAAATAAAAAACTTAATACAAAAAAAAGAAAGAAATTTTGGGCTCAATTGTGGTTGTAAATTGAGGGCTACTGCAATTTTTTTGAAGATGTAAAAAATGGCGAGTTTTAAAGTTATTTTGAAACCGAAGGATCTGTCAACAGGCAATGCCAACCTAATGCAAATAGAGAAAAGGGGCAGCTTTATCTTCCTGTCCCAAAAAATTCACAAGAAAATGGGGGGAGGGATGATCCTAGCTTGATTGAAGACCTTCAGCAGTGTACTGTGGCCCCATCCATCTTTTCCAGAACCCCCTGGCCAAAAGGAGGAGGGGGCAGCAGGATACATGGCAAAGGGGCTGTGTTTCTTAAGAGCTACCCTTCTTGGGTGTGGGACAGCGTGGGGTCAGGATAAAAACATTATCTAATTGCATTTAATGTGTTTGCACCCCATGATTTTAATGGCTTTCCATTCTTGTTACCTTAAAAATAAAAAATTGCCCCATATCTAGCTTGCTTTTCCTTCTGGAGCTTAAGCCCGTGTATTTTGCACTCGGTTCTCTGATTTTTGTTCACAACTGTATTGGTGGGTTGCTCTGGCCCAAGGTTACCTCTGAGCTTCCATGGCTGAGGATGACTGGAACCCAGAACAGTGTTTCTTAACCACTCAGCTTGAAGAGGAGTGGACTTCAACTCCCAGAATTACCCAGTCAACTTTGCTTTGCTGGCCAGGGAATTCGTGGAATTGAAGTCCACCCCTCTTAAAGCTCCCACGGTTGAGAGAAATCCTGCCCTACGGGTAAGCAGTCCTTCTGGCCAGTAGATTCAGGGCAACTGTGCTGGACTAGGACCAAGGAGAGGCTGCCAGCTCAGATTGTGCCGCCCCTGGTTTAGGGTTTGGAGTTTGATCTGGCAGTGGGGATCTCTGAACTAAAAGGTTGCCCTTTTTTCAGCGTGACCAAAATTGACCCATGAATTGAATTGAATTGGCTCTTCACACAATCCTCTGATCCCAGCACGTGATGCTCTGTCCATCACACAAAGCCTTCCAGATGTGTCGCCCTTGGAACATGCATGACTGCACCCATGTAAGCAAATCTCATTGCAACAGCTAGTGCGTAAACAATGCGTGCAGGGTTTAGAAAACACTCAGCATCCAGGAATGGCACTGAGATGGGAGGAAGCAAGTTGCATGTCCTCTGTGTGTGTGAGAGAGAAGGGGGGGGGGGACATTTGCAGCCTAGGGCAGGAACAGGATTCCTTATCTGGGTAAGTGTGTCAAGGAAGGGACACAGCTGAGCGTTTTGTGTGTGAAAGGTGACTGCAAGCGCTGTGCATTCCAACATTCCCCGCCTGTCTTGCGTGCCAGGAACTGCTGGCAACAGCAACCCAGCCTTTCTCCATCAGGCTGTGGGCTCTGGCCCCCGTCCAGAAGGATTTGGCCTCTGGCCTCAGTAAACAACAGCAGCCAGAATTGGAAGCCAAAACATGTTGCTAAGAGACACGTTTTGCTCCTGAAAAAATGGGGCCTCTGGGCTGGGAGGGGCTGAGAATGGGGTGGGGGACAGAGGGAGAAAGCAAAGGGGTGCAGAGTAAAATGGGAGGGGTAGGCTGCTGGAATATCCTCCCCAAAGAGGCTCGACTAGTGCCCAACTTGCATCATTTTGTCAGCAGGGAAAACTTTTAAGTTGCATTCTAGTGATATTGCCTTATTTATTTTTATTAGTTTATAATATAAAATATAAAAGAAAATAATAGGAAAAGCAGGAGGGAGAAGGAGAAAGAAAAGGCGTTGGCTTCCAACTCCCTTTGGTGCAGCAGAATACAATAATAAACATCAAACCCAGGGGTGAAATCCAGCAGGTTC
>JANHFM010001787.1:28326-41003 GCA_032468115.1 Grayia smithii | reverse complement strand
GGTCCAGTAGACACGTGGAGGCACCCAACCTACCAACAATCCTGTCCACTTCATCCAAAGAAACAGGGTCAAACTCAGTCCAGATATTTCCAACAAGACTTGCACTGGACTCCTCGTCAGACCCCGTATAGTTAGAGTCTAATGTTAATTTTCTCTCTTAATTTTCCCTGGCATCAGTCCTAATAAAAATAGTTCGGGTTTTTTTGGTAGATCTATCTGTAATATTTCTTCTAACCACCTGTGTGTCCTGGTCCAGAATTTTTGAATTTCGATACATTGCCACCATACATGGTAATAAGTCCCTTTTCCCTGAGAACATTTCCAACATTGGGGGCTAGCATTTGGATACATTTTGGCCAAACGAGCTGGGGCTAGATGCCGATAAAGCATCTTATATTGATTTCCTTTGAAAGAAGCTGATTTTGTAATGCTAATATTTTTTATCCAGTTAGTTTCTCACCTGTTCAAATCTATTTCGTATCCAAGGTTCTTGGTCCAGGCCTTAATTGGCTCCCTAGTTTCTTCCTTCTCATTCTCTCTTCCTAGTAAAAATTTGTATAATTTAGATATTTTTCCTTGATTTGGCCCAAGTATTAATTTATCTAACTGTGTTAACTTTAATTCAGCTCCCAGAATTCTTGAAGTCAGCATGGCATGGCTGGCTCAGCAATTCTGGGTCTTGAAGTCCACAAGTCATAAAGAGGCCCTCATCTAGGGTAGTTCCTTACCTTTGTTCTAAGTCAAAAAAAAAAAAAAGATGCATAAGAAAGAATGCTTTTTTAACCCCTTCTTTTCCCTTTTTCTGTTTTGATGTTCAGATTTCGGCGTAAGTGCTTTTTTAGCTACCGGTGGGGACATTACACGAAACAAAGTGAGGAAAACTTTTGTGGGCACCCCATGCTGGATGGCTCCTGAAGTGATGGAGCAGGTAAGAATAAATTGGAACAGGTTTTCATTGACCATTGAAATTTCAAATACTAGTAGTCCTCAACTTACAATAACCTCAATTGGGACTGGGACCTTTGTTGCTAAGCAAGGTGGTTGCTAAATGAGCTCCTGATTTTACATTTCCCCCCCCACACACACACAAAATTGTTAAGTGAATCACAGCAGATAAGCAAATCACATAGTTGTTAAGTGAATCTGACTTCCCCTGTTGACTTTGCTCATCAGAAGGTCGCAAAAGGGGATCAATGATCCTAGAACACTGCTACTGTCACAAGTACATACCAGTTGTCAAGCATTCTAATTTTGATCTTATGACACAGTGATGCTGCAACATTTGTAAGTGAAAATGGTCATAAGCCACTTTTTTCCATGTCCTTGTAATGTCAAACAGTCACTAAATGAACTGTTATAATTTGAAGACTACCTGTAAAACTCTCCAGAACATTCATCTGTCTAAGAAACAACTTTGATTTTATTGAGAATGAGTTTCCTTTGAAAGCATTTCACTTACATTGTTCCAGATATATTTCTTTCCAGTCTTCCAGCAATGGCTGAAACAATAATCTATTGACCATTGTGAAGGCCAGGGCAGGGGAGGGATTGAGTTGTGAAACTGCTCGAGAAGGAGGAGGAGAGAGAGAAAGACCTGTTTAAAAGAAAATACATGGAGCCACAAAACCTGGGTAGACGTGGCTGAGGGGGTGTCATATGACTGGGTGGGAGTGAGTGATGTCAAGTTGGCCACCCCCGCCTATGTTTTGTGGCTCCCAAAATTTTGTTTTCTGTGGGAAACGGACCCAAGTGGCTCTTTGAGTGTTTAAGGTTGCAGACCTCTGACCTACAAGATTCCTTCCAACTCTTTTATTCTAATCTTCTAAGAATACTGTACAGGTAGTCAATTTACAACCAGGATTGAGCCCAACATTTCTGTTGCTAAACAAGACAGTTGCTAAGTAAATTTTACCCAATTTTACAGCCTTTCTTGCCAGAGTTGTTAAGTGAATCTGTTGACTTTGCTTGACAGAAGTTCGCAAAAGGGGATCATATGACCCCCAGAGACACTGCAACTGTCATAAATATGAGTCAGTTGCCAAGGGTCTGAATTTGGATCACATGACTGGGGAGGCTGCAAAATGAAAAATGGCCATGTCACTTTTTTCAGTGCCACAGTCACTAAGTCCAAGACTACCTAGAGTCCAAAGAAACAGGATTTCTAATGGTCAAGGATACCACTAGGCTGAACAAAACAGCTTCTTTCCAGACCTCTTTCCATTCAGAAGAGCACAGCCTTGCTAAACACCAAACTGTAGTAAAGAGAGAAACCTTGAATGGATTCTGATTTCAAAAATGAGTATCTACTCTCATTTCTTCTAGGAGGAGATTGGGGCCCTAGACCATCACAGGTAGTTCTCAACTTATGACTGGTGGCTTAGTGACCATTCAAAGTTACAGTGGACCTCCCCACATTTGAAAGATACTTATGACCTGATTCAGATGAACATCACACACACACACACACACACACACACACACACACACACAGACGGATGGATGGACGGACGGACAGTTGGTTTTGTGACTGAATTTCTGGTGCTCAGCAACTGGTCCACATTTATGCAGTTTGCAGCATTTTGCTGTCACGGGATCATGATTTATGTGGTGTTTTCGCCAAAAATTGGAAATGCCAGTTTTTGACAAAGTGCATTGGCATTTTGTCAAAAACTGGCATTTCCAATTTTCGGTGAAAACACCCCATAGCAAAAAAGTAAGTTTGTTTAACAATCACAGATTCATGTCTATGGAAATTCTCAGTCATCCAGTCATGGTTGTCCCAGAGTTGCTTTCTCTGAAAGTCCAGTTGCCTCGTGAAAAAGTACCTTTGGGAAAATCACAGATTCAGTTAACAACCGTGGTGATTAGTTAGTTTTTTAGTGGCCACTAAAAAACAGGTTGTACAGTTGACCCATTTCACCATTATCATGGTCTTAAGTTGAGGACTACCTGTAGAAAGTTTGTGGTCCAACTGTCTTAGTTGGATGCTTTCTGTATGTACTCATTGATTTAACAACAGTTCATTTAATGGCTGTTCAAAGTTACAACAGCATTGAAAAATGGCACTGACCACGTTTTTACCCTTACGACCATTACAGCATCCCCATGGTCATGTGATCGAAATTCAGATACTTGGCAACTGACTCATGCTTATGATGGTTCCAGTGTCCCAGGATCATGTGATTGCGATCTTCTGACAAGCAAAGTCAATGGGGAAACCAGATTCACTTAACAACCATGTGACTAATTGAACAACTGCAATGAGTCACTTAACAATTGTGGCAAGAAAGATCGTAACATGGGGCAAAAGTTATTTAACAAATATCTCATTTAGCAACAGAAATTTGGGACTCAATTGTGGTCGTAAGTCGAGAACTACCCATATTGGACCATAATTCTCATTGGGGTCAGCCACAGAGGTGCTGAGTGTCACAGTCATTACAGGAGGTTAGACGGCTTTGGAGACCCAATTATGGGCTGTAATGAATCAGCTCAGGCCAAGAGAAAAGCATATTTCAGACAACCGTTCATGGTATCTTGCAATAAAGTTGAAAGTTGAATTTAGAATAAGATGCATGCACTAACCAGGTGGTTGAATAGCTATGTGAATTTTCCAACCATCATTATGAACTTAAATACTTCTGTCATTCATTCACTATATATCTTAACTATTTCTGTGGGAATCGGTTCTGGAATTTGTTTAGGAAATGTGGTGATAATAACGTTTGTGTATAATCATAATAAATTATCTTTGTAATAAAGGTAAGTCTTTAATTCTTGGTTCCTCTCTGTTCAAAATGGAAATTGCAAAATGGAAATTTGCTGTTGCAAAGTAATGTGGTCGTGTGACATCTCACTTTGCAACTGCTTCACTTAACAACTGAAACTGTGGTCCCAATCGTGACAGATGAGGATTACCTGTATTCTGGGAAGCTAACATCTCTTTGCTTTGGAAGAATTGCTTCAATTTCAAGAGCAATTCTGAGTTAACAAGATAGCAGAATTCAGTGATATTTGCAGAGAACATGATTTTCCAATATGTCGAAAGGTTTGTTTATTCCGCTCATTTGGCTAAAGTCCTTGTAATATTTTCACTCTTGTGAAGAAGAATACAAATTGTGCTATTTTCAGGATTTGATTTGAGAAATTAGAAATCTGTTTTAGGTGCCGTATCATAAATGAATGCCAAGAGGTGAAGGAAGATTAGCTCCCAAGTATGACTCAGGCAAGATACGAATGTAATTGAACAGTTACTGTAATAGAAAAGTCAGTTTTGAAATAAACTTCTCTTACGATGCAGGTTCGGGGTTATGATTTCAAAGCAGATATTTGGAGTTTTGGAATTACTGCAATCGAGTTGGCTACCGGAGCTGCTCCTTATCACAAATATCCACCCATGAAGGTAAGTTACAGATTTACCAGTTTAAATAATCAATTTGACATGAAGAGCATGCACACAGTCTGAAAAAATGGATTGGCCCTCTTAGAAAAAGGTGTATCTGCAAAAGTTGGCATGTCCTCCTTCTGAAAACATGCCAGAAAGTCTGGGGACTGTTTGGACGTTTAAGCATATAACAGAAGACAAAATCAATTGCCGTCGTAAGCCGAAAAGTACCTGTGTGGCATTTTGTTCTCTACCTTGGGGTGCAGAGAAGCTATTTTGCCTCTTAAAGCACTTCCCCAGTGATGGTGGAAAGAGGGCAGGTGAGATGTGTTCTCTTCACAAGCAATAGTTGTTGCTGATAAAGAACTGGTAGTTATCCATCGGATGCCGTAGGACTTTAGGCAAAGAGCAGCTAGATCTCAAAAGTAGTTTTCAAGTACATTCATGTCTTCACCATGACTTTTTTTGTTAGCCTATTCATAATGTTCTTCAATGTTTCTGACGGAAGCCATTTTTTCCAGGTCTTAATGTTGACACTACAGAATGATCCCCCCTCCTTGGAGACAGGGGTTCAAGACAAAGATATGCTTAAAAAATATGGGAAGTCGTTCAGGAAGATGATTTCATTGTGCCTGCAGAAAGACCCAGAGAAAAGGTAATAAGCAGGACCATCTTAACTTCTTCCTTCTCACTCCCTCTCTCTTTTAAATTTATTTATATGACTTACATCTCCCTTTTCTACTCATGGACACATATAAATGTACACAAGTTGCCACACTTGAACACACGTGCGCAAGTTTAAAATCTTAATACAGGTAGTCTCGACTTAAAACAGTTCATTTAGTGACCATTTGAAGTTAAAACACCACTGAAGAATGTGACTTATGATGATTTTTCACACTTATGACCATTGTAGCATCCCCACGATCATGTGATTTACATTCGTATACTTGAAAACTGATCAGATTTACAATGCACAGTTGCAATGTCCAATAGTAACTTGATCACCTTTTTCAACCTGACAAGCAAAGTCAGCGGGGAAACCAGATTCGCTTAACAACTCTGTCATTCCTGCTAGGCAGGTCCAATAGAGAAATTGGAGGCAAATGAAGGTAGAGCTGGATGCTTGATAGCTTATCCAGTTTTAATTGCCAGAATATAAAAAAAGATGTTGAGGCTCTAAAAAGAGAAGAGCAACAAAGATAATTAGGGGAGTAGAGGCTAAAAGATATGATGAATGGTTGCAGGAATTCTGTCTCTCTAGTTTAATGAAAAGAAGGACTAGGGGGTGACATGAGAGCGATCTTCCAATATTTGAGGGGCTGCCAACAAGGAAGAAGGGTGGGTGGGTGTCAACCTATTCTCCAAAGCACCTGAAGGCAGAACAAGAAGCAATGGATAGAAACAAATCAAGGTGAGAACCCATCTAGAACGAAGGAGAATCTAGAACAAGAGTGAGAACCATCAGTGGAACGACCTGCCTCCAGAAGTTGTGGGTGCTTCAATCATTAGAGGTTTTTTAGAAGAGATTGGACAACCATTTGTCTGAAACGGGATGCTTGAGCAGGGAGTTGGACTGAAAGACCCGCAAGGTCCCTTCCAACTCTGTTATTCATTAGACTGTACCGTATGGCATTGAAAGGATAATGTCAACTTATAATGCACATCAGGTTTTAAAACTACTGCAGAATTTCTGTGACTTTTCTGTGTCCATTTTTGTAATCAGTTGCATACAGTTCCTTGGTCCAGTGATCGTGGGTAAAAAGTTCAGGGAGATTTCCTTTTCAAATAACTGTAGCATTGTATTAGCCTTTCAGAGTAAGCTAGGTCAGGAAGCGAAGGCCACAAGACCTGAAGACTTGGCTTTTTGACAAAATCGGCTGATGGGATCGGATTTCTATAGTGTTTTAATTTATTTTAAATTTTAAATTTTTATTGTTTTTAAACATATTTATATTGTATTTATTAGAATTGTATATTGACATTGATTGTCACTGTGTTTATACTGTGAGCCACCCCGAGTCCTGCGGGAGAAGGGCGGCATATAAATACAATAAATAATAATAATAATAGTAGTGGAATTCTATGTTAATGATCTAAGCCAGTGTTTTTCACCCTTGGCCCCTTGAAGCTGTGTGGACTTCAACTCCCAGAATTCCCCAGCCAATATGAATTTGTATATTTGAAATTCACACAGTTTCCAACAGCCAAGATTTGAGAAACAGATTAGGCTGTAATAGCAGATAATTTGACATCAGTAGAAGAGAATATTTAGTTAAACTAAGGTTGAACTGCAGACCTAGCATTGATAATGTTACCTGGTTGGTTAATGAAACGTCTGCAAGAAAACATCCAACTTGCATATCAAAATATTGAAACTTGATAGCATTTCTCCGCTATGCTAACACATCTCTTATCCCCAAAAGATTCAGGAGGGAGAAGTTCGGAGGTTTTTTTCTTTATCCTTCCAGTTTTTCTAGAGTAAGGTCATGTTTTCCTAATAACTAACCTTCTCCAAATCATCGTATCTGTTACAAAACACATTTAAGCACAATCATCTAGATACATGTAGTCCTCGATTTACAACAATTCATTTAGTAACCGTTCAAAGTTACAGTGGCACTGAAAACTGTGGCTTGCGATTGTTTTTCACAATTACAACTATTGCAGCATCCCCATGGTCACATGATCAAAATCCAGCCGCTTGGCAACTGACTCATGACAGCTGCACTATCTGAGGGTCATGTGATCTTCTTTTGAAACCTTCTGACAAGCAAAGTCAATAGGGAAGTCAGATTCACTTAACAACAGTGTTATTAACCACTGCAGTAATTCACTTAACAAGTGTGACCAGAAAGGTCATAATATGGGGCAAAACTCAGTTAACAAATTTCTCACTCAGCAACAGAAACTAGGGACTCAATTGTGGTTGTAAGTTGAGCACTATGGATACAGAAGTTCAAGAAGAGAAAATAGATGCCACAAGCAAAGAACTCCAGAGGATTATTGAATGGGAAAGCATTAAGATGAATAAAGACAGTATGATTGGCCTTTTGAACTTCCTGCCACAGGATATTGTATCATGTCCACTGATAACTGCAGTATTGATGTTTTAGCAAATACTAGTTTTCAATGTTTGTTTGTCTCTGGTTTAGACTTTCTAAGAACTGATGTTAAGAAGTAAGATACCTTTATGAAATCTGGGCCATGTGATTAACCAGATTAAAACAAACTAAAGCATTGTTCTAATAGCAAAACCTATCATATATTTAATACTCTTAAATATTTGCATCTGCTTCAGGTAAAATTCTGTGCAAAAACATAAAATAAGAATGTGAATATTATGCAGGGAATGTTTATCTTACTATTGTTGAGAGATCACACAGGTTTGCTTATGGCCTCGCTTTGCCAAAAACCACTATTTTTATCCAGAATTAACATCTTCTTTGTTTCTTTTCCTCTAATGTATGAATTGAAATGTACAACCTGTGAAAAGCAACATCTGTTCTGATCTGTGTTCTTATTGTGGGTGATTCTCCTATATGAGATAGAAAAAGCTCTTTAAGAAGTCCTGCAATATACCATAGGCTAAAGAAACTCCTTTTTTTCTGTCCATAGACCTACAGCAGCTGAACTTCTAAGACACAAATTTTTCCAGAAAGCAAAGGTAGGATCAAGTATTTTTTATCAGGGCAACCTGGTCTACCCAATTATGGGATGGAGCATACAGCTCCACTTTTGAATCCCAGAAGGGTATGGCTAGCTGATGAGAGCTAAATAGCTTGAAATAGATCTATAGTAGTCTCCCTTTATTTCTTTATCAATAAATTCAACACAGAGGTAGGATCCTTGATTGATGCAGTCATCTACCAACTTTGATGTTGGAGAAATGTATTTATAGACAAGGAATAATCTTAGTAATTTTTTTTTTACATTGTTGTAAACTGCCCACAGTCACTTGATAGTGAGATGGGAGACCTATAAATGATTTATCAGAGATTTTCCCCAGCTTCCCTCTACCCAGTGATACGTTTGCTTCTTATTTAAGATCTATTCTGATTTTGCCACCCACAATATTGGTAATCCATTAAGTGTGAAATTGTTTGTGTGGCTTAATTCCCTTGAGTTCGCCCTGATTCTTTTTGAGCCCGATTGACTGTTTATTCATTCCGAATACAACTGCCTTATGGTTCAGTTTTGTGCAACTTTAATTTTTATTACGGTACCTAGTGGAAAAAGAAAATAGTTGCTTATCTTTGTATCTGTCCAGTGACAGAGCATGTTACTCTTTAATACATTTCTTTCTTAGCTCTTGTGTCAAAGGCAATTTTATTCAGTGTCATATAACTAAAACTTTTTTTCTCTCTCTTTCCCTCCCTCGCAAAAAGCTTTAGGGGAATATGCAGTTTGAGTGCCTTGGAATTGGGTGGCTGATCAATTCACTAAATAACAATAAACTGTAGCTTTTGAAGAGCAGATTGCAAGAACTGATGGTTTCGTTCCTTTTGCAGAATAAAGAATTTTTACAAGAAAAAATGTTGCAGAGAGCCCCAACTATCACTGAAAGAGCCAGGAAGGTACAAACTAAAGTGGAAATCTGCCTAAAAATGGTCCTGTAAAATTTCTTGCATCTTCTCTTAATGTGTAGCTTGCTTGCAGCCCTGAGAAACAGGGACAATAATTCTGGCTGAGTTCACACGTCTTAAAGAAACTTAGTTCCTCCTGATTTAAAAGTAGCTAGCCAGCATCCTTGGTAGGTATACGGTCTTATCTAAGCTGACACGGCAGGTTTGTGTTTCTGGTAACAAACCACACAGTTGAGCTGAAAAACAATAACATTGGCTTCTGTTGTTAACTTGTCAGGTGAATTGCAAACATTCAGTATTCTTCCAAAGGGAGAGGGGATGGTTATGCCCGAGTGGCGGATAAACATGTATGCACAGTTCCATTTGCGTAAGTGGTGGGCACACTCACGTACAAATGGAATACACACACACGCACTCACACGCTACTCGTGCAAGTGGGGATGTGCAGGCGCACACTCGCCCACCACTTTTTCGGAACAGAACAGCTCAAAGCCCGGTAGTGGGTGGGTCATGGCCTGGGGATTGGGGACTCCTGCTGTATAGCAAATAATGAAAGAGTTTCATAAATAAATCTTAGGTTCCTTTGTTTTGTTTTGTTGCATGGCTTTAATTTGCTGGCAGATGGGATGACAGTGTCTGTCTGTCGGTGGATACATAAGTACATCTTCTATTTTGCAAAGACTAAAATATTCAAGCGGTATATAAATTAGTTTTAAGCAGGTTGTGGCTGTATTGATGGATTTTTCAATGTCATTTCGTTTCCTTTTCTTCCTGCTTGGTTGGATGGAAAGTATGCTTTTTATAGCCACGTTGATTTCTGGATGATAGTTGTGTCAGGCGCAGCCTTTCTATTTTCGTTTCTGCACAAGAAAGCAAAAATTGTAACAAGTGCATCTTTCAGGTTTATCAAAGCCTTACAGCAGATGCAGTGATGCTGTAGAGGTAGTCCTTGACTTATGACCATTTGAAGTTACAATAATCCAAGGGCCTCGTCCTTGCAATTGTTATAATGTCTCCACGGTCACATGATCAAAATTTGGGCATTTGGTAATCAGCAAGTGTAGGTAGTCCTCAATTTACGAACGCAATTGAGCCCGTAATTTATGTTGCTAAGTGAGACGTTTATTAGTTATGCCCCATTTTACGACATTTCTTGCAGCAGTTGTTAAGTGAATCATTGCAGTTGTGTAGTAACCTGATTGTTAAATGAATGTGGCTTCCCCATTGACTTTGCTTGTCAGAAGGTTGCAAAAGCTAATTACACGACATTGGGAGACAGTAAAGGTCATAAATATGAACCAGTTGCCAAGCATCTGAGTTTTGACCACATGATTATGGGGATCCTGCAGTGGTCTTAAGTGTGAAACATGGTCATAAGTCAGTGCCGTAACTTTTCAGTACTGTTGTAACTTTGAATGGCCACTAAACAAACTGTTGTAAGTTGAGGACTACCTGTATTTACAATGATTACAGTATCTCAGGGTCATGTGATCATCAATCTTTCCATGGTGCTTCCAACAAGCAAAGTCAATGGAGGAAGCTGGAATCACTTGATGAGCAAGTGATTCGCTTAACAACCACGACAAAAAAAATAAATAAATCATAAAATCAGGTGTGACTCAGCTAACGACTGCAGTGCTTGGCAACAATTGTTCCCAGCTGTGGTCATAAGTCAAGGGCTACCTGTACAACCCTGAGCAGAACTGCATTGTTACACATCTAATCTTGCTCTTGTTGGAGTGCAGGTCAGGAGAGTCCCTGGTTCCAGCGGACGACTTCATAAGACTGAAGATGGTGGCTGGGAATGGAGCGATGATGAACTAGATGAAGAAAGCGAAGAGGGCAAAGCGGCAATTTCACAGCACAGGGTGGGAGTCAATTTCACTTTTTAAAATATTCGAAGTACAGTTCCTCACTGAATTCATACTTTGGGAAGAACTATGAAGTCCTTGGAGCTCTCTGAGCTTGGCTGTTTTCTTGCAGACATTTCATTACCCAACTAGGTAACATCATCAGTACTAAAAATTGCAAACCCCATTCCTTATTAGCACTGATGATGTTATCTAATTGGGTCATGGAACAGCTGCAAGAAAACAACCAAGCTCAGAGAGCATCAAGGACTCCATAGATCTTCTTGTTCTCCTCCCCCTCTTTCTACCCCCTCCTCCCCCCACCTTTCCCCTCCACAAATCCCACTCCTTCCTAGCACTGATGCTACCTAGTTGGGTTATGAAACCTGCAGGAAAACATCCAACCTCAGAGAACTCCCTTAACCCCTCCTCCTCTTCCTCCTCCCCTCCTGCTGCTGCTCCTACTCTCCACAAACTCCACTCCCTTGTAACACTGATGATACTACCTAGTTGGGTCATGAAACATCTGCAAGCTCAGAGAGCACCCCTCATTTCGACCCTGAACTACAAATATTTTCCTCTATTGATACTTTATATTAATCTCCTCCTGGTCTATCTTTCTGGCAATAGGAACAGGTAGAAACTGTAGGCAGGAATTATGCCAATTACACATTTTACGGACTCATCTTCTGAGTTATCTGTTCTTTTCAATGATTGAGTCTAATTGCTGTAATATCTTAATATTATCTAATACTAATACTAACGGGTCTAATACTTTTTTGCCAGTACAAAATACTGGCCACCCTTCATTTTTTATGGAGATGCATGAAAAAAAATTATACGGCTCTAAAGATTCTTTGTGAATCCACTGTGCCAACCTTCCCTATTTGATGCAATCTAGGACCAGAATGAAAGTTATTTTGAGAAATCAGGGGTTGCAGAGAATTGCAATATCCAATCTTTGCTATGGGTTAGTTATCAGGATGTTGTACATATTACATACACAATTTTTTTTCTCACACAGTATACTTTGGGATTTCTTTTTCCTTAGCAGTCGTGCTGATCGCAGTATTATTCTCTAATCTGTTAAGGCAGCTCCCTCTTCTTTTCTTTTTTTAAACAAACCGATTTCTGTTTAGTATTCATAGACATGGTATGCTTATCTTGCAAACTCTCATAATTAACTATTAAAATTATTAATTATTGAAAGCAATTAGTAAGCCAGTTTTATCTCTTTCTGCCCAGCTCCCCCTTTTATTTCCTGTATCTAAAGCTGTCAGAACTCAGCACTTTGAATCTCTTCTTGCCTCAGAAAGAAATAATGGATTTTAAATGCTTTTGCTCGCATGAGGATATTCCTTTGTAAGGGTGTCTGGTGATTTTCTGTGCTCTGCTCAGGACTTCACCATATTTTAGTAGAAGTGATTGCGATACTGAATTACATCCAAGTAGACTCCATGTTGCAAGGTGGTTGCAAGACCACCTTCTTCCGCAGGCATTCTCCCAGCGCCCGGTGCGCTCTCACAGGGTTGGCCTCCTTAGGGTGGGCCTCCTCAACCAGACAATGTCGGCTGGTGGCGCCCAGGGGGAGAGCTTTCTCTGTGGGAGCCCCGACCCTGTGGAACGATCTACCCATGGAACTTTGGACCGCCCCAGACCTTCGGTCCTTCCGCCGCGGCCTGAAGACGTGGCTTTTCCACCAGGCAGCCTATGGTTGACCTTTTAACTTGATTTTTAATTAGTTTTAAATTTTAAATTATGTATTTTAATTGGATTTCAACCCTTTTTAAATGTAATGTCTTGTTGTTTGTGTATGTCTATTTATGTCTTTTATATTTCTTGTCTATTTATGTTATT
>JANHFM010001787.1:2431-14873 GCA_032468115.1 Grayia smithii | reverse complement strand
GCATGAGGTGTGGGGAATGAAGTGGGGCATGGCTGGCTGGGGAATTCTGGGAGTTGAAGTCCACACCTCTTCAAGTTGCCAAGGTTGAGAAACACTGATTCAGAGGAATTTGTACCTTTTCAGCCAAAATACAGCAAATAATCAACACAAGAAAAACAACTACAAACTAATTTTCAGAAGTCATTGTTTATCTTCATATGGAGGTTAAAAAAAAATACCCCACAGGATATCTAAAATGTTTGGTTGAGAATATACAAAAAAAGGCATAATAAAATTTATATAATTGATTTAAACATGGTTGCAAGAGGTAAAGGAAGCAATGCCTCTAGAATAAAATACATACTAACAATCAATTAATTACAATCCTAAAATAAAAAAAGAGGATAATAAAATCATTATCAATATGTTTAACTGCTTTCCTCATTTAAATCAGACAATATGTTCCTTGTTTTTCATCAGGGGGAACTGCAGTGAGGAAAATTCTTAAAATTCTGTAATTTCCCCTAATATGTAACTCTTGCTAAATAGTGCTAACAAATCTGCCCAAAGAAAGTGTAATAAAACTAAAAAGGGATAAATGCTCTACTTTCATTCGGGGAATATCCCCCACACTCATTTTGTGATGTATCTCTATCAGAGAAAGAATTTGGGAAGAGAAATCTCCCTGGACATACAAAAAGTGAAACGAGAAAGAAGCAAACTGTCAGGCTAATAGCAAAAAGGGCCAAAAAAAGTAATACATTTCTCAAAATGACAGCCAGTTTGGTGTAATAGTTGAGGCACAAGGCTAGGAACCAGGAAACCATGAGTTCTAGTCCCACCTCAGGCACAACATCAGCTGGATGATCTTGGACCAGTCTCTCTGTCTTAGCCCTGGGCACTTCCAAAAATGTTGCCTGGAAAAATTCAGTGACTAATCCAGACAATTGCCAGGAATTGAGACTGACCTAAAGACACACATTAAAAAAAAAAATCAATCTTCAAAATATTGCTTGAGGACCCTAATCAGCTGCGATGATTGGTGTTGAAAGCAGCCATCTTGTTTTTATATTTTATTTTGTCGTTTTGGCTTTTTCTTTTCTCTCTGGAACTAGAAACTTGGATTTCTATTGAACTGGAAGTCCTTTTAATCTTCAAGAACCAGCTTTGAAGGAACATCTTCTCATCTCTCATGCCCAGCGTTAAGACTATTATTCGGAGGGCAAAAAGGGATTATTTTTGTTCTTTCTATAAAAAAACAGTAATGGACACAAAAACAATAACATTGCTTATGGGTTTCAGTCCTTTTAAAATCCAATCAAAGTGGTTGAACGCTGAATGGTCAACATACATGATCTTGCTGACCTCAACAGCTCTGCTCAAGGACATTTGCTTATTTCTTCACTGGCTTAGAGTTGCTAAAGGTGACAAAGACAACTCCTGTTTCTTGGTGACCATCATCTGAAGGGAAATTTGCTGGGCTGTTGAGATATCGGCGAAGTATCGGAGAAGCTGTCACTTCATATCTGGTTGGGCAAGACACCATGCCACAAGTCGAGGAAGTCTGGGTCTCTGATTGTTTGGTGACGGTTGTGGACGATGTGATGATTTTGTTTCCAAATTCATCTACCTCCTCGTACTGCTCAGTTACTGTCCGGGTAGCCCCATAGAGTTTAGATCCATCATGGCTTGTTTGCAATTCTAGAATACTTTTCTGTCTTCTAGGATTGGAGGGACTTAAAGCACTTAAAGAAGTCTTGGAGTTGTAATCAGAAGCTCCCTCTTGGACTATATCCTTCTCCTTGGTACCATTGCTGTTGAGGTGTTGAGCCAAGTGTCCAGGGCTGCTGAGCTGTTGCTGCTTAATCAAACTTCCTCCTTTTTTAATTTGGATGACCTCCTGATCCCCTTCACCAAGAGTCCTTTCGTAGCCATCGGATCTCATTGGTTTACTTGGCAAGGAGCTGAAAAGATCTGGAGAGAATGCCTCTCTTTCAGTGGCCACTTCCATAGGGTGGGGTGAAACTAAAGGCGCAACTTGGGGTGACTCTGTATTTTTCCGTGCAGCAGATTGAATGGAGATGTAGGACGGAGAAGAAGGAGAACTTGACCGAGGCTGAATCACCTGTGGAACTACTAGGGACAGTTTGGGTACCTTGTGCTGATCAGCCACCTTGTCTCCTTCCCATGATGGTGTCCCTTTTCCTTGTTTGGCTTTGCTGGATATAATACTGATTTTGCGTATATTGTTCCCGGTTGCAAGGCTTTGAGAACTTCCAAGAGATTCCTTCAGAAGACCTGAAAGTCCAGCTATGTCTGATTCAGACTTGAGACTAGAAATGGAATATAGAGCTTTCTTAATGGCATCTTCAATATCCAGAAGTCTACTCAGGGTCTGCTCCTTCAAATGAACAATCTCAGCACTGGCTCGCTCCAAATCTTCAAAAGCTAACTCCACTGATGAGACACTCTCTGAATCTTCTTTAAGTTCCTTCAGCTGTTCAGGTTTCTCTACTTTGGGCTGTCTTGTCTGCTGAGGCTTTTCATCTATCACCCAATCGGCCACATTCTCAAAGAGATTTCTCAAGGCTTTGACATCCACCTTTGAGGTCTCCTCTTCAAACTCCTTCACTTGTGTTAAGATTTCTTCGAGAGCCTCCTGTTTCCGTAAGTTTTCAAATATCTCCATGGCTTCCTTCACGTTTCCTTTCATGATCTCCTCTTTATGGACGGATAATCTCTTGCGACGTTCTTCTTCAGTTTCTTTGCCAACTTTTTCCCTCATGACCACCCCAAGATTTCTCTTCTCTGTATCCCAGTCATTCTTCGTTTCTGGATCTCTTGAGCTCTGATGTCCTGTAAAAACTTGTTTGGCTTCTAAGTCTGAGGAAAGAGCAGATGCTGATCTATCTGCCTGTGATTCCATGCTTGCTTTTTCTGACTTTGATGATGTGACATGTGTCATGACAGTTCCTTTCCTCAGAACATTGGCATGGCATTTTGCAGACAAATATGGCTTTCTCTGAACTTCTAGATTAGGAAGATTCATTTGGCATTCAAAAGGTGTGAGGGAATCTTGCTTCTCAGGTAAGGAACATTGTGTTTCTTCTTGGGGTGTGTCCTGGAACCCTTGAAGGGCTTTGGTTAGTCCTCCTTCAGGGCTATCCAATCCAGTTTTTATTGTCTCTAACAAAGAGCTGTGGCCAATCAAATCCACTCCGGCCCTCTCCTCTTTCCTTGCCTTAGATTTCTCTTCTTCATCCTGCAGAGGCAATTTGATGATACCTTTTACTGACTTCTTCTCAACACCGATGTCCTCAACATTGGTCACTTTGGATGAAGGACACGTAGCACAATCCTTCCTACATTCCAAATGTCTCCAAATCTCAGCTCCACATGCTTGGTTCATTGTAGGCGAAGTGTTTGGCTTGTTCTGTTCAATCAAGATGGTAGGCTTGGAAGGAGAAGGAAGCGGTGGTGCTTTTCCTGGTTGTCCTCTGTTGACACCAGCAGGATGGGGGAGTCCCTCCTTCAAAAGGAATACTGGTTTTGGGGGGATAACAGGCTTTTTCCTTGGTGGGGTGATCACATCAGGCTTGGGTATCAGTTGGGGCTTCTCTGAAGGTCTCTGATGACCTGCTTTGGTTGGGGAAGACAAGGGAGTTTTGAGGTCACATGGCTGTGTGGATGGGGAACAGCACCGAACTTCAGCCTGTCTTGGTTGGGATGAGGCTGCGTGGACATCAGGTCTCATCAATGAAGCTGGAGGAAGAGGAGGAGGAGGAGGAGGAAAGGTATTAACACCTAATGAGTTTGCATGTGCCACAGCTACAGTAACTGCCTGGCCACTAAGACACTCAACCTCCTGTTTCTTTTTATCCATGGGATGTGACTGCCCTGCATTTCTGTATATCATGGCTGCTTTAAAGTCCCCTTGGGACACATTAATGTTAGACTTCTCCAGAGACTCAAGTGCGGCTTTTAAGTTGCCACGGACCACGTCCTCTTTCTCGACTTGTCTCTGCTCAGTTGCAGCATTCTGCAGAGCTCTGATAGCTGTCTTTACATCCCCTCTGATTATACCGTCTTGCTCGCGTTCTTCAGGAACGGAGTGCTCTTGGTAGTCTGAGTCAAGGAATGGATTTACATAGGACTTCACGGGCTTGGCTGTGTAAAGGCCGTCCTTAATACTAATTCTAGGTAACACTTGGCCAGCTTGGTGGGCCACAAAAGGCTGTGTCCCTCCCTGTCCTTCCTCAGAGTCACTGACCTTTAGGGGCAAGGACGCCGGGCTCTTCTGAGACAACTGGACACCAGGCTCGAACGCCTCCTGCCGTCTAGAAGAGGACACTTTGCTGCTTGGCTGTCTCTTGCTGCCCTCACAGCCTTCTTTGGGCACTGTGCTTTGCATCATTGCATCACAGGGTTGGGTGCCGCCCAGTTGTGTGTTGTCAGTCATCTTTTGTAGCTTACTCTGCACGTGCTGCTGCAGAGTTTGGGCTTCTGCTGTGGCTTTCCTTAGACTGTGCATTGCAGCTTGAAGATCGCTCCCAGGAACCTGCATTGGGGATTGACCTGTTGTTGAGTTGGTTTCTCCTGCTTTAAAGCTGTGGAGAACTTCAATCATCTTCTGATCTGCCACCTGCATGGATGTTCTTTCCTTCCCATCTTCCAGAATTATTTGTTGTCCTGGTGTTCTTTGGCTATTATTTTGGGCTCCTTCCACCCACTGGAAGGGCAATGGGACAGGTGGAGGAACTATGCTTTCTTTGGATGATGATGGGGTCCCACATTGTGCCGAATGAAAGGGAGTACAACTTTGATGATATGCGTGTGGGACTTCTCTTTCTGACATACCTTCTTTGGTCTTCCACAAGAATGCTTGCTCAGAGCAGTCATGATTCCCTTGGATCACATCTGCCGTCATCACACCTTCCTTGTTCTGCACCATGGTTGGTGCCACGACCTCTTGCCCAATTTTTGGCAGTTCTTCTTTCGCTTGCGTAGAAACTAGCGATTCTATCTCCGACTCCCTCTGGAGGTTCTTTAAGTAGTCAAGATCTCCCTTCTCAATGCAGCGAGTGTACAGTTGGACCTTCCCCTTCTCGTTGTCCTCTCGTCTGACGGTTGCTGTGGTTCTCTGCTCTTGTGAAGAAGTCAGAAGATTCCCGATCACTGACTTTACATCGCCTTTCACAAACGTCTGCTGTTCAGCCACCCATTGACGGAGGGAATAAACAATCACCTTTGTTGATCCTATGTCTGTCTCCTGCATAACTATTCCTTTCTTAACTGAGTTCTCCTTGTTAAGAAGTTCTTGAAGAGTCCTTGCTGTGTTGTTCCTCATTTCCTCTTTGCACTTCTCAGCTTTGTCAGAGTCCAACAGTTGTATGGGGTTAATTTTGATACCTCCATTCTCCTCTTCTTGCACTAGCAACCCCCATGCGTCCACATTAGTATTCTGCAGGAGTTGCAACAAGACCATTTGCAAATTGTCTCCTACAACCATTTCCTTTTGAACTTTGGGAGTTTCCTGGTGACTAAAGTGGTATGCCGCCATCTTGATGCCCTCGGTGTTATTAGCTTCAATAAGGATGCCATTCTTTTGGATCAGTTGATGGGAGAATAACAGTTCCAAAGTATCTGATGATGTCCTCTCTTTTGCCTCTATTTCTTTGCTGCATTGAAGAGAGCTGAATTTATCCAGAGGAGTACTTTCAAACAACCACGTTGTGCTTTTTACACAGGCCTGAGGAATTCCTTTCAGGGACTCTGTGCTTGTTGAAGCTTCTGTGTCTTTGAGACTGTCCATTGGTTGAGTCTCAAAGAGCCAAGTGCAGCGTTTGACAGCTCCTTTATGGATATCTTCTCTCTGGACTGTGCTCAAGCTACAGGGACCTTCAGAATCTCCTTTCAAGGAATCCATGGGTTGATTTTCAAACAGCCAGGTGGATGTCCTTACATCTCCTTGCTGGACATCACTGACACTAACCATCCTCACGTACTTCTTTTGGCTGAGTTGTTCCGACTCGAAAAGTTGCTTGTTAGATTGGACATCTCCCTTCTGTACATCCTCAACGCTCTTCAAGGTAGGCCTCGTTTCTTCAGCAATGGAATCGAGAGGCTCTGTTTCAAATCTCCACCTAGCTGATTGGACATCTCCCTTCTTGAAATCTTCTTGCGTTACAGCTCGGATCACAAAGACCTCTTCATCTTTCTTGATTTCATCCAATGGTTTCGTCTCAAATTGCCATCGGGCACCTTTCACATCGGCTTTTATGACTTCTTCCTTTTTCACCGAGGTCACTTCATGGTATCCCCCATCTTTGTCCTGAATAGCATAGAGAGGCTGTGTCTCAAACAGCATAATGCAAGAGTTGACATTGGCTTTTCCTGATGTTTCTTCATGGACTTTTTGGATTTGTGTCTCATTCTCTTTTTCATGGATCTGATCAAGAGAGAAGGTTTCAAAAATGAATCTTTTGCCCCCAACATCTCCACCTTGAATGTTCTTTTCCAGAGTTGCTTCTTGGAGACCCTCGGCACTGCTCTTCAAAGTATCCATGGGGCAGTTTTCAAAGAGCCAAGTGAATTTGGGCACAGCCCCAGGTTCAATGTTTCCATCTACTGGGCTTTCTTTCATGCCTGTCCTTGATTTAGCTGCTGTATCCAAAGGCTTGGCTTCAAAGAATTCTTTTACTCTGGACACCTCTCCAGACTGTATCTCCACCCGGCTGGAGCACCTGATAATTTTCTGGCTATTTCCAAGGATATTACTGGATAGAGGTTCCAATTCAAAGAGGTGCCGGACAGTTTTCACATCTACCCCTTGTAATTCTTCCTGGAGGAAGGTCTTTCTGACTTGTAGGTGTTGTTCTTCTTGACCTTTCAGGGTATCCAGAGGTTGAGTTTCAAACATCCATGTATATGATTTGACATCAGCTTGAGGCACAGGTTCTTCTTGGCTCTCCTTCATCTCATCTTTTTCACACAGGGCATCAATTGGTTGTGTCTCGAACAACCACCGACAAGTCTTTACATCTCCTCCTTGAGAAACTTCCCTTTTCTGCTCTGCTTGGTTGACTTGGCTGTGGATGACATCAATGGGTTGGGTTTCAAAGAGCCACTTGGCAGTCTGAACATCTCCAGCCATTATCTCCTGCTTAGTGATGCCCTTGATCACATCCACTTTTTGGATGCTCCCATCGAACTCATCTAAAGGTTTGGTTTCAAACATCCATTTGTAGTTCTTCACACCTCCACTGGTTACTTCCTCATCTCTACTCACAGATGTGACCTGATGGAAGTGGCCAAAGCAGTCCTTAATGGCGTACAAAGGTGTTGCTTCCAACAGGAGCTGATTGCTTTTCACTTGCCCAGAAGGGATGTCCTCTCCTCCCTTGGTGACCTCCTCCGTGCTGATTTGCCTGATGCTATCTAGAGGAAGTGTCTCAAAGAGGCTCTTGAATGCTTTCACATCCCCTTTCTCTACCTCTTGGACAGGTGCAGTAGAAAAATCTTCAGCTGGAGTTTTTGAGATGCTTCCAAAAGTGCAGGTCTCAAAAAGATGCTTTGTTTGCTTCACAGCTCCTTTCTCGTCTTTTGAAAGCTCTACTCTTTTTAAATGCCCAATTTCAAAATGGTCCCTCAGGGTTTCCATAGGTTGGGTTTCAAATAACCAGAGAGTTGATTTCACATCCCCTTTGATAACTTCTTCCTTAGCTGGAGGGCTGCTGGAGGATTCACCTTTCAGACTGTCAAGAGGTTGAGTCTCAAAAAGTAGGCACTGCTTGCCGACATCGGCTCCTTGGATAAGATCTGGAGAAGCTTTGAAATCTTCTTCAGATACTGTGAATTCCTTTATGGCATCTAGAGGTTGAGTTTCAAACACCCATTTTGTTCCGCTGACATTTCCCTTGGCGGCTTCCTCTAGAGATATTCCACGAATAACCTGCACTTTGGAAGTATCCTTGTTGATGGTGTCCAATGGCTGGGTTTCAAACAGCCACCGAGCTGTCTTCACCGAGTTGGTTTGTATTTCTTCTCTGCAGATAGATTTGATCTCATGAATGCTTCCTGTTTTATCTTGGAGAGCACAGACCGGTTCAGTCTGGAAAAGCTTGATGGTTTTCTTGATGCCCCCTTTGAGTTCCTGAATTTCTGACTTGAGCTGCAGCATGTTCTCCTCTTCCACAGAGTTGCAGTGACCCAAAGCTTCTAAGGAATGAGTTTCAAAGAGCTTTGCTGCTCCTTTCACGTCCCCTCTTTCAACAGGTTCCTTCAAGAGTACTTCTTGCACATCTGTCTCATCCAGGTACATTTTGTTTAAAGAGTCTAAAGGTTGAGTTTCAAATAACCACCGAGCTGTATGTACGTCTCCTTTCGTTTCTTGTATCTCTGATGCTTTGACTGAAGTGAGTAGCCCGTCTCCGTGGGAAGGCTGGCTTTCAAACTTCATGGACCTGTTCTTTACATCTCCACTTGGGATGGCTTCCTCCTCAGTCAGCTTTTTAGCAGCTTGACGTTCTCCAATGGAGTCCAAGGACCAGTTCTCAAAGATCCAACGCATGGATTGAACTTCGCCTGGAACCACCGCATCTGGAGTTGCCATGGCTGGATCATTAAGATCATCTAGACTCAACATTTCTGCCAGGTCTTCTGACACAGCTTCTTCCAGATTTTTTCTTAGCTCAGGATGCATGTGGCGGTAAAGTCTTTTCAACTCATTCACTTGGCGTTGCTGGTAGAACTTGGAGAAGGATTCTTTAGGCGGAGGTAAAGGAAGAGAACTGGGATCCTGTGTCACAGGGGCAACAGGAGAGTCCTGGAGGTGAGGAAGCGGAGGAGGTGGTGGTGGCGGCAGATCTTCCACTGCTTTCTTCATGTCTGCACTGGAAGTCCTTTCACTCTGAGTGTCTGCCATCTCTAAGGAAATAGGGTTTTCAGCATCAGTATTATGCTACCATCAGCCATGCTGTTAGTGTCCAAACTCATGCAACAGCTTGGGTTAATATTGAAAAGAGGTCTCTTCATTCCAGACTTCTGACACACACACACACACACACACACACACATCCCACATCCCACACCACTGAGAATTCCACCATCAATACTACAGGTAATCCTTGACTTGCAACTGCAATAGAACCTGGGATTTCAGTTGTAAGTCATTGCAGTTGTAAGTTGAGGCACCACTTGACTGGAGTTGATGTTTCTACTGGTTTTATGACTGTTGTAAAGCAAGCCACCATGGTCGTTAAGCAAATCACATGGTCATTAAGTGAATCTCGCATATCCAATGTACGTTTTTTGCCATTTTCCGCTGGAAAACACCATTGTGAATTGTGGTTGCGTGGCTGCAGGATGCTACAACTGAGATCTGGTTGCCCAGCACCCAAAATGCAATCACATGACTGCATATGTCAGCCGTAACTTTGAGGATGGGTAGCAAGAAGCTTTTTCGAAATACATTTTAATTTTGAATAGTCATTAGGCAATTGGCTGCTGGGCGAGGACTACCTGTACTGTTTTAATGAGTGGGGTAAAGAGATGTCTAGCTTGACATGGAAAGTCAAAGGGCTGCTCTGGTGTTTAATGCCTTATTCAGATATTCCAGAAGGTAACGAAGGTCATCTAATCTGGTTGGCATCAGATATGGGTAGCAGGGGCAGAGATGGCAAAGAGAGGGCAGTCTCTTAGTACACAACTGCTTGCATTTGGACATTGGCCATCTGTTCCTTGTGAATGTATATCTCCTCTTTCTCAGGAACCTCTTCTGCTACCAGCTCTACTGATACTACATGATAGCTGAAAAAACGGAATTCACAATGTTCAGTGAGTAGATACAACAAGTGAGCCATTTGCACGCTATAGATCTGGCTCACACTGAAGCATTACCCCCGAAAACTTGGAATAAACGGTGTCTATTCTTTTGGGGGAATTCGGAGGAGAAGTTCTACCAGTACCTGTGTCTAAAGATGCCCTGTTTGAAATTATTTAATGACTTCCTCTAGTTCCGTGATGGCACGCCTAGGGCACACGTGCCCGAAGTGGCATGTGAACCCATGTCACCCGGCACACTCAGCCTTGCCTGTTTGACTTCCTGGTTTCTGGCATGCATGTGTGTGCGATGATCAGCTGTCCTTCATGTGCACAACACTACTGAAAACCAGTAAGCTCATGCCCGCCAGCCAGCTGATCATTGGGTGTTCATGCACGCCAGAACCTGGAAGTTTGGCTTTTCCGGAGCATGATCCCTTCACACGCACAGCAGTGCCAAAAACCGGCTTGCATTTGTGCACCGGCCAGCTGATTGTCAGGCGCTCATGCGGGCTAGAACCCGGAAGTTCACCTTTCCCAGAGCACACGTGTGACGTTTCCGCGCAACCTTTTTGGCACTCGGTGCCGAAAAGGTTCGCCATCCCTGCTCTAGTGAGCTCATCTGAAAAGAAGAAGTAAGGGTGACATGATGACAATCTTTCCATATTTGAGAGGCTGCCAGAAAGAAGGATGGGTCAACCTGTCCTCCAAAGGCAAGACAAGATGGAAACTAATCAAGGAGAGATCCAACCTAGAAATAAGGAGAAACTTCCTGACAGGGAGAACAATTCACAAGTGAAATGGCTTTCCTTCAGAGGTTGTGGGTTTGGAGGTTTTGAAGAAGATATTGAGAAGCCCTCTGCCTAGCATGGTATAGGCCAAGGCCTCCTGCTTCAGCAGGGGGTTGGACTAGAAGGTCTTAAAGGTCCCTTCCAACTCTGTTATCCTGTTTTGTTTTTTTTTAATCCAATTTATATCCCGCCCTTCTCCGAAGACTCAGGGCAGCTTACAATTTATTAAGCACAACCCAATGTGTTTAGCCATAGCCTTCATTCCTTGTATATGCCTGCTTATTAGGGCTTTTGCACCCCCCCTCCAAGCGGCAGTTTTTTACAAAGTCAGCTTATTGCCCCCAACAATCTGGGTTCTCAGTTTACCTACCCCGAAAGGATGGAAGGCTGAGTCAACCTTGAGCATTCAAACTGGCACTAATTGCAGGCAGATGGAACTAAGTGTTTCCATTTAGCAGTGCATTAGCTAATTGCTATTAGCAATTAGCTAATTGTGCCACCAAGGCTCTTATTCTTGCAAGTTTGAAAGTTTCTGATCGTTTTCATTTTTTCATTACTCAGGAAACCAAAAATAAGACTGTGAAGCAGCTCTAAAGTTTAGAAGTCTTCCAAAACCATCCCTTAAATTTTAATCCATTGTGTTAAAATGATTGATTGATTGTGACTCAACAAACCAGCATCCTATTACTTTAATCATTTTAGCTGAAGAGTTGGAATCTCAATGTTCCAATATTTGAGAGGTTCCTACAAAGATGAGATCAAACTATTTTCCAAAGCATCAAAAAGCAAGATGAGAAACAATGAACGGAAACTAACCAAGGAGAGAAGCAATTTAGAGCTAAGCAGAAACGTCCTAACAGTGAGAACTATCAACCAACAGAACGGATTGCCTTCAGAAGTTGTAGGTGATCCATCTCTGGAGACTTTCAAAAAGAGACTGGACAGCCTTTTATCTGAAATGCTTGAGCAGGGGGTTGGACTAGAAAATCTCCAAGGTCCCTTCCAAATCTATTATTCTGTGTTCTATGGTTGTTGAAGTAATTAATATTGAAAGAATTATATATTGCAGCCTTGGGGTTTGTGTGGTGCCTTATGGTTTTCATATAGGTAGCCTTCAACTTATGACTAGCTGCTTAGTGACTGACAGAAGCTCTGACAGATCCTCCTGTGCGATACTTACGACCTGAATTTGAAGTTCTGACAGTCAAACTGCCCCCCCTCTTTGGGGGCTCAGCAACTGAGTCACATTGATGGACATTTGCAACAGTCACAGGTTTCAGAAGTATGGACTTCAATTCCCATGACTGGCTGGGGAATTCTGGGAGTTGAAGTCCGTACATCTGAAAGCTGCCAAGGCTGAAAACAGGATGACTTTTCAATTTCCCAATTTAGTCTACAGCTCTATGATTCTCTGATATACAGGTTGTCCTTGATTTACCACAGTTCATTTAGTGAGTGTTCACACTTAACAACGGCACTGAAAAAGGTGACTTATGACTGTTTTCCAAACTTATGGCAGTTTCTAGGATCCCCATGGTTATGCAATCAAAATTCTCCTGCTTGGCAATTGATTCATATTTACCACGGTTACAGTGTCCCAGGTCATGGGATCACCTTTTGCAAACTTTGGACAAGCAGAGTCAATGGGGAAGCCAGATTCACTTAGCAACCTTGTGATTAACAACTGTGGCAAGAAAGGTTGAAAATTGAGCAAAATTCACTTAACAACTATCTCAGCAACAAAAAAATTGGGCTCAATGATGGCCATAAATCGAGGATTACTTGTATCTCTCAGGCAGCTATTAATGGGAGCGATCCTCCTTAGCTTCATAACCCCAAGGAGGTAAGAGATG
>JANHFM010001786.1:129053-139563 GCA_032468115.1 Grayia smithii | reverse complement strand
TCGGTGACGTCACAGCGTCACCGCTACCTATTCGCGCGAACCGGACCGAACCGGGGGCAACCCACCACTGGCGTGCATGCTTGTTAGAGCCATGACCAGGAAGAGGAGCTGCCCAGGGGGTATGTGCATGCCAGATAAGCTACTTCTGGTTTCTGGTGAGCACACAAGCACCAGCCAACAAGTCTTTCTGTTACTGCTGCTGATGTGCACCCACCGATCAGCTGGCCAGTGTGCGTGCTTATGCTGGAACATGGAAGACCAGCTCTTCTGCAACAGGAATGGGCGATGGTGTGCATGCCAGGCAACATGCCAGGCAACATGGCTCCACGTGCCACTTTGGGCATGCATGCCATAGGATTGCCATCACCGTCCTAAGGTCATGTGACTGTCATTTCCAATCTTCTCAGATGGCTTCCAGCATGCAAAGTTAACGAGGGAAGCCTGTTTTGCTTAACAACCCATGATTCACTTAACAAATGCAGTGACTTGCTTAAGAGAGTCAGATTGGTGGAGAAGTTAAGGAAGCCCGGAGATTGTGACTTCTAGTTCTGCCTTAGGCACAAAACCAGCTGGGTGACTTTGCGCCAGTCATTGTCCTTCAGCTCTAGGATGGAAGCAAGGAGAAACCAATTCTAAAAAACCTTGCCAAAAAAACCTGCAGGGTACTGCCCAGGTAGTTGCCAGGAGTGAAAAACTGACTTGAAAAGAAACTCAACCAAGTCCAATCATATGTAAGCTATAGTCCAAATTCTCATTTCTTAACTAAAGGTAGTCTGTTCTATCATTGCTTTGTGCTTTCTGCAACGGATATTGTAGGCAGATTCCCAAAGGCTGAATTATAAATCATGATGTAAATATTCACTGTTATTCCCCAGTTGTGTTAAATTACTGGTGCGAGAATTCCTGGGCAGCCAGCATAAGTCCTAGTGGAATTCTTCTCCAGGGATTTAAGCAGAGCTCCCAATTCTACAAGCAATTGCAGATTATGACTCCATGCGGCTGAGTTGTATCAGCCTGCTACAGAAAAACCTGTGCATTCATTTAATGAAGCTACCTGAATAACAGAGTAGGAAGGGAAGGGAGTTCTAGTCCAATTGTCTAATTAAGCAGAAGTCCCTATAACCCTCCAGACAAATGGGTGTACATTCTCTTCTTAGCACTAGCACTAGCACTTAGACTTATATACCGCTTCATAGTGCTTTACAGCCCTCTCTAAGCGGTTTTCAGAGTTAGCATATTGCTCCCAACAATCTGGGTCCTCATTTGATTCACCTTGGAAGGATGGAAGGCTGAGTCAACCCTGAGCCCATGAGATTCGATCTGCTGAACTGCAGCTAGCAGTCAGTTGAAGTAGCCTGCAGTACTGCACTCTAACCACTGCGCCACCTCAGTGTGCATGCAAGCGTGGGCATACCAGTGCTTGCATGCACGCAAGCGCGGGTGTGCCCACAAGCGAACCGGTAGCAACGGGTTTTGAAACCCATCCCTGATCTGAAGGGTTCATGCAGGGTTACCTGTAACTTTTTTCCTGGAGTTAATGGGATGGAGAGCAGGCAATTTTGATCTTTGGGCACATATAGAAAGAATATTGTGAATATCTCAGCTGGAAAGAGTTTTCCATAGCTTCAGATGAATTTTATACATGGGGTAGAAAGAAGGGGTTGTATTTGATTTAGGATGTCATTTGATTTAAAAGCTTTTAGGTTATTAATCCCACACTTCCTTTCTGTACATCACTTCTTTTAGTGGTATTTTTGAATTCATTTTATTCATGAATGTATCACATGTAGAAGATATCACTACATTTTTTTCTACTCTATATCTCTTTATCTCTATTGTTATATTACGTCATCTCTCTATCTCCATCAACACCTTTCCTTCCAAATATGAAAAAGGCGAATGAGAGAGATCAGTGGAAACATGAGAGGATTACTCAGTGAAACACTAGAATTTATGAATGCCTCAAACACTATATTCCACTCAGGACAATGCCACCAAAATGCTCTTCACCTTTGAAACTAACTCCAAAACAAATTGGCTTTTGTCACACACACCCAATGAGAAATGGTACTACAACTTCACCAACAACAAAACACGCAGGAGGGATATTCTGCTTTGCCTTAGTGGGAATCTTCACATTCTATGGGCAGTGATCTCACGATGATAAAAATGCAGGAGGCTTGCTGAGAGTACATTAAGATTTTCCCCAGATTAAGGGAACCATGCGCCAGTCCTGACCTAGCAGATTTATATGCTCTCCAGCTGTCTCTTCTCTATCCTGCTGGCAGGAGCCCAGTATGGCTTTGGATAAAGTGATGTCTCTGCTATGGATTTTTCCTCCCGCGACTGAAAGATTGCTCTCTAAATCAGAATAAATGGAAAAAGAATTACTCTGAGAAGAAAGAACACTTTTGCAAATGTTTAATTGGACTGATAATGATCATATTAGCATGATCAAATTTAAATACAATAAGAATGATACATCCAGGCCTCTGAAGGAGCAACTGAGCAACTGTATGAATTTGTTATTTCTCCCAGGCAGAAAGTCAGGGAATGACATCTCCCGTATGCTGTTCTCATTCTGAATCATCCCACTTTCAGTAATTGCAGACCAAATTGTGCAAGAATCGTGTTATCTTCCAAAATGTACAATATTCATAGATAGTAGCAGAAAAGTGACAAGTGTTAGACCTTTGTGGCTGAATTTTTATGGTTGGAAATCCCAGAACCAATGGCACTGTTTCTTTGGCACCTCATGACCATAATGGATAAAAGGTAGAGATTTATTCTGGATTTTGGGTTTGTTCTGCATGGATTTATTCTTGTTCTGGATTTATTCTGTATCAGTTTATTTCACATTCCCATCTGTCATCCTGCTTGTTTTTTGTTTTATGAAACTGATAACCACAGATCAAATCTTTCTGTCTTTCTTCGTAGGCACATTTCATCTTCGATTCTTCTCCTACTAGGAAGTTATTAGCTACGTAGATGCCAGGCCTTGGCTACTCCTATTTATTTCCTGTAAATAGAATCTTCTTTCTGTTATAGGTGTAAAACCAGATTCACTAATAATTGATCAAGTTAGATTTCCTTTCTTAAGAACACTCCCTATGCCTCCATCCTCAACTCATAATGAATCGCTGAATCACAAAGTACAAAACCATATTTTTAGCTTACACGATTATGTAAACTGAGCCAAAGCAATTCATTTATGGCCCAGTATTTCATGCAAAATTTAATATCGAGTTAATATTTTTTTCACACATTCTAATTGTTTTTTAAATGATTATTATCATCTGTTAGTCAATCCATAGGGAAGTGAATGAAGAAACAGAAATTGCGTTTGTACCACGTGGTTGATTTCATATCTTGAATTATGACATTTTCTCAGTTTCACTCATAGTTTGAACTGAATAGGTTTATAGAATACATCGAATTACAAAACCATATCTTATATTTTAATTAGTCAAAGGTAGCATATTTTATTTGCAGCTGCTAGCTATTTGACTAATCTGGTCAAGTATGTTGTGTGTGCAGGCAAATATATATTCATTTCTTTCAAGGGCCCATTTTACTAAAAGAACACAGAGAGGAAGAAAAGTCTGTTTTCTATTCTATTCTATTCTATTCTATTCTATTCTATTCTATTCTATTCTATTCTATCCAATTTTGGGGGAAAGTAACTAAATTAATTCTAAACTAATGATAACTGCTTGATACATGCAATATTGTTTCTTGATCTATTCTTATTCTTTTATTATTCTTTTTTATTCTTTGGCTGTTAATAATTCTTCCTTTAATGAGTTCAGTACATTTCCACATTTTATCATACTTTGACATCATTAGAAACAATGAGTTTTTCTACCCTGGTATCTTTCTTTTTTCTGCTACACTTCTAATGCTGTATTAAAATATTTCCCACAAAACAGCCTGCACGAGACTGTTAAAGGCTTATTAATCTGATTATTAGTTTTTTCTTGAAGTTTCACATCTTTTGCCAGGTGCTTCAGAAATGACTAAGAACATGTTAGCATCTGTTCATGTAAGAAATGCAGCTTGGAAAAACAATTTCTTAATAGTAATTAACTAGCAGATGTTTTAATAGGATTTTATGAGAACATTTTGGTCTATAAAGAACAATTGGAAAAATGATGATTCTGATATGCTAATTTGTCCTGGAAATAAATGAAAAAAATCAGTCTGTGTTCATATGGTACACTCATACCACAATAAGTTAAGGTTGTTGTTAGTTGCAAAGTCGTGTCGGACCCATTGCAACCCCATGGACAACTTTCCTCCAGGCCTTCCTGTCCTCTATCATTCCCTGGAGACCATTTAAGCTCACGCGGACTGCTTCAGTGACTCCATCCAGCCACCTCGTTCTCTGCCGTCCCCTTCTTCTTTTGCCCTCAATCATTCCCAGCATTAGGCTCTTCTCCAGGGGGTCCTTCCTTCTCATTAGGTGGTCAAAGTATTTGAGTTTCCTCTTCAGGATCTGGCCTTCTCAAGAGCAGTCAGGGTTGATCTCCTCCAGGACTGACCGGTTGGATCGCCTTGCAGTCCAAAGGACTCACAGGAGTCTTCTCCACCATCAGAGTTCAAAAGCTTCAATTCTTTTTTTAAAGCTATATTATTAGCTCATTTGACCAGAATCACACCATTGGTTCAAGGTCAAATATAAAGCATGAATAGCCTTAATATAACAACACATGACCCCTTCTTTATTCCTAGAGGTGGATGTGAAGAGGATACAATATGGTAAAATTAAACTCACAGTTAATGTACCTTCACCCACTCATCATTCTGCTTCAATTATCACGTAAAAATTAACTTTTTGTTTAGCACAATAGAATCTGTGTAGCTGTTTACTCAAAAATTGTAATGTCAAATGGACTGGAAGAGGAAAGAGGTCAAAATCAATGTTAACCTATATCTGAAAAAATCATACTTTGCCTTCTTTTAAATTGTAACTTCTGTTTTCAGCAATTAGATCATGCGGTAAGAAAAGGAGGGGCAATTTTTGCCTTGAATTTGTTTTGATTGCACCACTAAAATAGAAGGAATTACACTTACCAGCAAAACATCTCAAACACTTCCTATGTTGTTGTCAGTTGCGAAGTCGTGTCTGACCCATCGTGACCCCATGGACAATGTTCCTCCAGGCCTTCCTGTCCTGTACCATCCTCCGCAATCCATTTAAGCTCACACCAACTGCTTCAGTGACTCCATCCAGCCACCTCGCTCTCTGTCGTCCCCTTCTTCTTTTGCTCTCAGTCATTCCCAGCATTAGGCTCTTCTCCAGTGAGTCCTTCCTTCTCATTAGGTGGCCAAAGTATTTGAGTTTTGTCTTCAGGATCTGGCCTTCTAAAGAGCATTCAGGGTTGATCTCTAGGACTGACCAGTTTGTTCGCCTTACAGTCCAAGGGACTCGCAGGAGTCTTCTCCAGCAATACTAGTAATATATTTATTTAATATGGGCTCATTACTAAGCCCAGTGTGGGCAATTCAATAAAACATAATAAACACAACATAAACCAATGCAAACAATAAAGCAGTAAAATAAAAAGTAAGTCTTGCCTTATTGCACTGGATTAAGATTCATCTAGTTCAGTGTTTCTTCACCTTGACAACTAAGGTGTGTGGACTTCAGTTCCAACTTGTGAGGGCTGAAGTCTACAGAGCTTAAAGTTGCCTCAGTTGTGAAACACCAGCCTAGTTTATTGTTACATTTCCAAGTGAGACAATGCATTTCAGAACTAACAAGTATGCTTTTAAGGCTATTTTCTGTTTTCAGCATCCAATTCTTTGTGGACATTTACAGCCTCCAAATCTGGAAGTTCCCTTTGGTAGCATAACAAATAGGTATTGATTGGCTCACAATCTGTGAATTTCCCTGACCCTTTTAAGAAGCCATTTATATTAGTGGTTATCACCACATCTTGAAGCAACAGCTTCCCTAAGTTAATTATGTATTGTGTAATGAAGTACTTTCCCCTTTGCTGATACCAAACCCAATTCTCAGTCAGCATGATTGAGCATCCAGTTTCTTAGCAGAGAAAGTGGGGAAAAAGGAGAATTCAATATACCAGAGTTTGATCATGTTATTTTTAGGATTTAAGGATTATTCTAATTTTTCATAGCAGAAATTATACAGTTTTGGTCCAGGTCAATGCATTGTAAAAATTTCCTTCTTTTTCCACTAGTGGCAATTAATGATGTGTTATGGGACATCAGATCCACTACAAGCTGGAAGCAAATTGTTAGCCTTCCAAGTAAAGCATCCATTGAAAACATAACTCTGAGGCAGGTAGATTCCTCAAAAGATATGTTTATTGGATACATCATATTGGCACAGCCAATAGAAACCAACTTTGACAATTCCCACAGTTTTCACCTAATTAAAAGAATCAAATTCCCCCCCTCCCAAGTGTCACTGGTTGCATTGTCCGATGAAGATGGAAGGCAGGCTCTTCTCCACTGTCAACAGCTGCCTGTTTCAATGACCTTGGTTCCTACAAGAAAGTATTTTGTTTTGACTGGAGCCTAGCTATCTACTTCCCCCCTCCCTTCTCCCTTTCTGGCTTCGTGGCAACTATGAAGATGCTTCAGCCAGGTTCGCTTCTGAGTTGACACAAGTCAACCATGGGTAATTTAAGTATGGGAGCACTTGCTTAGCATGAGAAAAGTCCCCCATGTTCAGCTCTAGCATCTTCTGATAAGTTGGGAAAACCCATTCTTGAGATTCCAAGGTTCTGCTACCAGTTTGTACTGATAATTTTGGCGTATTGGGAATCAACCATTTAACTCAACAGAACTTTTAAAGTTCTTTTGGCTAATAATGCATATGGATAGAGAACAGTATAAGAGTAGGGGCTGTTTAAGAGAATATGTAAAGGAATGCATAAGGGTAGGGAATTAGATTAAAAATTGATTTCTTTTTATTAATTTTTTGTATGAAACCAGCAGAATCTGCCTCACCAACTGCAATGGCATTTCATATTTTCTGATTTGGAACCCATGCTTGTCTCCAACCTGGACTACAAGACCTTTTCATAATCAGTCAAGAAATCCTAAACTTACATTTCTAGTTTCAGTTCCAGAACTAGAGTTTTAAACTCTGAATTTAAAAATCACTATTGAAATTTGAGGTCTTTGAAGATTCTGTACCTGTGTGTGTGTGTGTGTGTGTGTGTGTGTGTGTGTGTGTTTAAAATCTACTTACAGCAAGGTATCTGGAAGAGCTCAACCAAAAGGAATACAATATTTGACTTATACTGAGAAAATGATTGGAAACCACTTATGTGGGAACCACACATGCTAAATTATCCTTGCTACCAAGGTTGTCTGCAAGGTGAATCCAGAACGTCAAGATGGAGGCCACAACAGTGTGATCAAAGCTTATTTGTTTTTTAATGTGTGTGACTTGCTACTATTTACTACTAGGTGTTATTCTGTGGATTGCAGCTATTAATACAGGTGATTCTGAACTAGGTTCCTAACTGTAGAAAGAATGGACCAGAGAGAGAAACTTTTGGACAGCAAAAGAGATATGCAAATATATTTAAAACAGATTATTCTAGCTATAGTGAGCAAATGCTTTTTTATTATATTTCAAAATGGAGAGCTTTAATCAAAAATGATAGTTCATATATCTGCTCTTTGAAGATAAGCTGGTAGTTCCTCAAATCATTTTAAGCTATGACACATTGAAGGACCTCCTGTCACCCTTTTCTGAAAGTATAACCAATCATTAGGATTATGAAAGGGCCTTTTCTTCAGAGAATGGTGACTTCTAAGGCATCCAGATCTAAGTTACTCGGTACAGTTTGAGGATGCAAATGAAGCCTGTTGATTGTGTCAGAATAATAAAGACATTTTGCATGTTAAATGTTTCTCCTTCTAATTTAGCAGCCCTCTTTGAATCTTAATTCCGATGTCTTTCCTCCTTCAGCTGCCAACTTGACTCCCAACGTCTGACAGGAGAAAGTCGGCTATCCATCATCCTGACATTTATTTCAAAACCAAAGGTGAGAATTATAAATAAAAGTCAGCTACTTTAAGAGGGAAAATGGGCTTACTCCCAAAGTTAAGGAGAAAAATTTAGGGCAATGCTGAAAAAAAGTATTTACTTCCAAAAAGATTACCTATAATAAAATTGTCACTGGGGAAAAAGCAAGCTATATTATCTTGTGTGTATGTGTGGCAGGGGAAGGAACAGAATGGCTTTCTCCATCCTGAAAGAAGAAATAAATAAACACATCTTCTATTTCTTTCCATATGTGTGTCAAACAACGATGCTGTGCTTTGTTTAAATCCACCCATTGTAAGGGGTTCTGTTGAGAGAAATTGGAAGATGGTATATGTTAAATTATATTCTCATATTTGAAAAAAGTGAGAGTCTTGTTCACTGTTTCTCGGCAGAAGACCAGCATTAATGCACAAGGTTCTTTACAAATACCTTAGCTGTTTTCCCCTTACAATACACAGTTGAAGGGAAATAATACACAGAAATAAATACATAAATAAATGTGTGAATATGTGGCAACTAAGGGCTGATAGTGACATGGACATAATCAAATATAATGCAGGATGTGAAAAAAAGTCTAACTGTGGATGGAGGAGGAGGAGGAGGAGGAGGAAAAGGAGAAAGAGAAGGAGAAGGAGGAGGAGGAGAAGAAAGAGGAGAAAGAGGACAAAGGGAGAAGGAGAAGGAGAAGGAGAAGGAGAAAGCGGAGAAGGAGAAGGAGAAGGAGAAGGAAGTATCAGAATACTGCTAAAACATCATAGTGGGCCAACAATCTATTTGAAATGAACCTTTAAATAGGGTCATTAAAAAGTCAGATGTCCCCAAATCGTGCCTATATAAACATATCTATTCATATTATTAAACAATTATCAATCTACTACAGTAGTATCTCTGACTTTCTTTTGCCCATTATTTCCGTGGACACTAATTCAGGCCTTTCTGTCGTCCATCCCCTCCCCACCCCACTGTAACTCCAATTCTACAAATAATCAAAGTAACAGGGTATAGGCAATTGCTTTGTGCCTATGTTCCTGTGTAGATCCATGGAAAATTTCTGACAAGGAAGGTCTTATACTTCAGCTTTACAGAAGCAAAGCAGCAACTTCCTACTACAACTTAAAGAATTTGTTTCAAAAGGGAAAGGGAAAACAAAAGGGAAATAAGAATTTTTAGGACTGTGGCCAAGGAATGGCAAAGCAAGGGCTGCCTGGGGAAACTGCAAAGGTACCTTTGGGAGATGTAAGAGTTTAATAGAACACGAGTTTCTAGCTATGAGGACATTATACTGACTTAACAGACCATTGCTGGATCAACTATAAGATTATTAAAAAAAAAAAACACCAGTAACTGCCAAAAGAACAACCTGGTGGTCCAGGATAAAATGATTGGCCAGGGCAGCAGCCAGACACCAGAGGGGAGATGATATGAATTTATTCTCCAGACCATCTAAAGGCAAGAGAAGAACCTATGGGTGGAAGATTAAAAAACAGAGATCCAACTTAAAACAAGGAAGGACTTTTCTTTTTATGAGTATTATTAATCAACAAAATAGTGTGCCTTCTGAAGTTGTGAGTGCTACTGCATCAAATGTTCAAGAAAAGATTGGACTACCATTTGAAATCATAGGAGAATTTCTGCACTGGGCAGATGGTTGGACTTGGAGTTCTCCAAGATCCCTCCCAACTCTAAGATTTGATGATTTTCTTATTAGACTTAGGAAGTGGTGAGAATCCTGTACTGACCATGGATCAAGTGGAAAGGGCAGCTCTAGGAAAAGACTATAAAGAGAGTAAATGAAAAATAATATTAAACCCCAGAAATATATTGCCCCAAAATATATATCAACTTTCCTGTAAAAGTTTTTTTTTCCATTTCCTTGAGAAAGAACATGGAATCTAAAAACTAGTAAAAGTTCCATAAATATTATATGATTGAAAATTATGTGTTTGATATTTTTTTGAATTATACTTTGTGTAGTGAAAGTTAAGTTTTAAGGATTGATTGTCTGAAGTGGTGGCTATAGATCATCTTAGACCTACATCAAGTTTATCAGCCTACTAATGTGCTAGTAACCAACTATTTCATCTAGGATTTTTATAATTGTGTCTGGCATAATATGATATACTTGTCCAAAGGAACACATGTTCTGAGAATATAGCAGGGATATCCAAGACAGATGTCAAAATTGTGTCCACCATTAAAAAATATGGATGTAGTATGTGTTTCTTCAACTTAGTCTTGCTTCCTCATGATTGCCTGAACTAGCCTCTGCAATTTTCCTGGCAAGATTTTTAGAAATGATTTCTTCTTGCTTATCTTATCTTATCTTATCTTATCTTATCTTATCTTATCTTATCTTATCTTATCTTATCTTATCTTATCTTAGATGAATCCAGGAATCTAGTGGACAATCACTTAAGCATGAGCCAGCAGTGTGCTGCAGCTGCCAAAAAAGTCAATGCAGTCCTAGGCTGCATCAAAAGA
>JANHFM010001785.1:167488-179093 GCA_032468115.1 Grayia smithii | reverse complement strand
TTCTCCAAACTACTCAAAATTTCCGCTACCAGTTCTCCAGAACCTGTTAGAACCTGCTGGATTTCACCCCTGCTCTGGACCCTCTGAAAAGTCATGTAAGAGGGCTGTGCTCTTGTGCTCTGAAGGGTTTGATAATCATGAATGAAGAGCATGCTTTTGTGCAGTATTCAGAGGCTGCACAGGCCACACAAGAGCATTCTCCAAAGCCACTTCATGAATGAAGGCCTCGTGCAACCTGTAGCTGTCTCCAGTGGGCAGCACAGGCCTATCAACAGAAAGACAACACTGCCTGAATTGGACTGTGTTTTTCAGAGTCAATTTAGGGCATTTCCTGAATTCTGAACACCAAGCCCAAAAAGTTCATCATCACTGAACGAGATTATGGAGTGTACAGAAACGAAAGATAAAGTTTTATTCTTTGTTCTCATTTCAACAACAACAAAGCAGCAGAAATCTTTCTTCAAAGCAATTTCAGTGTATCTTTCAAGACTGGTCACCTCTAGGCACCAGTGCCTCATTTAATGGGAATTATAGAAACTGAAGCCATCCAAAGGGCATCAGAATGAGGAAGACTGAAATGGAAGCAGACTCACCTGTCTCCTGACACTGAAAGTCACTTCCACAGCTTTGATCCACCACACAGGGTTCTTTCGGGTCACATGCTTCTCTGTCCCAAAGATTACCATTGCACATTCTCCCTTTATATTTGGCTGGTTGTACCAGCTGCCTTGATCGGAACTGTAGAGTACATTAAAATAGTTATATACAAATTCTTTAAAATGTGGAATTAAACATTTAGAATCCCACAAAATAATCTCACCCAAGAAGGGGAAGCATTAATTATGTAGCCATTAAAAATGTAGAACTAATTGAGTGTTTCTCAATACAGTGGGAATTACTTAAAGCACAGCTTGCGTATGCGGTGATGAAACATTCAGAGATAATTAAAAAAAAAAAAACAGAGGTAAAGCCTGATTGCAGTCAACATAAATTGCAGGGCCTTTTTTTCAAATCCAATTGCTCTCTTGTTTCAAGAAGATAAAATAACTCTGTATCAGCCCACAAATAACTGGGATTGGTTTGTGATGACTTGGAATTCTATATAAACAGTTGGTCCATATATGAAAGCTATCACTTTAATAGTGCAGGCTGTGATGTGTGTGTGTGTGTGAGAGAGAGAGAGAGAGAGAGAAGAGAGAGAAGAGAGAGAGAGAAGAGAGAGAAAGAGAGAGACAGAGACAGAGAGACAGAGACAGAGACAGACAGAGAGACAGAGAGAGAGAAACATTGCACTGCAAGTTCATCCCAGGAGAAATTCCTGTTTATACCTCATTTTGTGAAATGAAGCCACACTTTTCTGCAATCTCAGCCTTAACAAACCAGCTTTTTCCTGGAGGTAAAACTTGTCCTATTACAGTGCTTCAGAAGTTAGTTAAAAGGTCTTCTGCAGAGCATTTAACAGTGAATAACATTGCCATAATATACTACTTAAGGTTATGATTGCTCCACAGCAATATCATTATGACGATAGTTTATATGATAATAATCTTTATACTATTATTACCATTGCATCGTCATGGAGTTGTTTATTACATCTAGATGTTTAATACATTACATTATTTTGACTGTTGTCAAAACAGTCCACTATAAACTGCCAGAAGTACTAGGCAGATTGGGTGTAATATAAATGAAATGAAACTGACAAATAAATATCTAGATCAGGGGTGTCAAACTCAATTTCATTGAGGGCCACATCAGGGTTGTGTTTGACCTCAAGAGGGGGTGGCCAGGGTGTGTGTATGGCCAGATCAATGTCACTTGTGTCAGGGGTACCTGTGGCAGCCTGAGCACTCTGCCAGCAAAAACGGGCTCCTGAGTTCCTTTTTTTGGCTGCGACGGCCTCCAGCAACCCTCTGCCAGTGAAAACGGAGCTCAGGAGGGTCGCACACAGCTCTTCCAAGCTCCATTTTCACTGGCAGAGACACTGTGGGCCAGTCCTTCGCTGTTTCCAGGGTGGCCTCGCGGGCCAGATCTAAGCACCCTGCAGGCTGAATCCAGTCTGCAGCCCTTGAGTTTGACACCCCTGATCTAGATATTTAGTGCATCAATCCAACAAAGAGAGCCAGTTTAGTGTAGCAGTTAAGGTATGAGACTAGAAACCAAGAGTTATGTATATTAATCCTGTCCTTGACATGAAGTCAACTGAATGACTCTCTCAGCCATTGGCAACGGCAAACTACTTCTGAAATTTTGCTAAGAAAACTGCAGGGGCTAGTCTAGGCAGTTGCCAGGAATCAACACTGACTCAAAAGCATGCATATACACACACACATATACAAATCCAGCAAAGTGCTTCCTACATTCTTTTCTGGCATCTTGGTTCACTGAACAAAGCAGCACATTAGACCCAATCCAAAACAGTGCAGAATTACATGGATTTCAAAGTCCTTCATTGAGTCTAAATCTGTTTTGTTTGGGAGGTTTTTAGCCATGGAATTGGATATTGTCCCTATACTGAGCTATGCTTTTACTCTCATTGCAAGCAAAATATAGCAAGAAGTTAGTTGCATAAGACTGGCACCCCTTACCCGTTTTTCTTGGCAAGGAAAGCATTTTGTCCATTGTGACCATGTGCTCAGCTGACAATCAATGGGAATAGGTCCCCCAGCTTGTCTTCGAGATCTTGTAATAGAATGAAAATAGTTAGCAATACTGAATAATAGTGTCCATTTTGCACATGTACTCTGTGAAAATCAATTTTAATAGAATACTCTTGACTGCAACATGGGGCTGGATTTAATACCTATTAAGCATGTCAGGCTCAAGTTAATTTCAAGGACTGTTTTCAAACTTTCAAGGAATCTTGTGTGCAGATGCTTGCTGCATACTTGTGTTTTGTCTGCACTCTGGCAGAAAGCAGTGGTGAGCTCTTTTTAGTGTTTTGTTTTGTTCATTTTTTACACTTTTACATTCTTCTGTTATGTTCAGGAGAAAAGGAATGCCATCTGACTGTGTTTGATTGAACCACGAGTCAATGGCCATATACATTATTTATTTAAGAAAATTCATTTTACCATCGTTGCAAGCAAAATTTATTTTACATTATAAAAAGTTCTAAGTTCACATCTTGGTAATGCCTATTAGGGTGGCAATACTAGAGTGAACTTAACATACAGTATAAAAGATACATTCAGCCTGAGTGATAGAAATTCACTAGATAATTATGGCCCAGAAGCATTTTCTCAATAAGATGGTACTTGTGGGATTAAGTTGAGCTGTAGGATAGTATGCTGTGTACTGTGTTGTCAAGTTGTGGAGCAAAAGTGAGCTATAAATATAGCAAATAAATAAACATGCATTAAATAAGCTGAATGTTTTTCTAAGTACCTTCTCACAGCATCATAATACCAAAATTGAATTAGTAACAGAAACTCACACTTGGAAAATACTTTGTTGTCTATTTTATCTACATCTGAGGTATATATGAAGTAACGATGTATGTCCATGGTTTTCCCTATCTAAAATCAAAAGAAGTTCTCATAGCAGTTTCATTGAAACAAAACAAAAATACTATACCCCAATAAGGGTGTTTTTTAAAAAAAAAAAACTAGTACATTTCTTCTAGTTTTATCACCATGTCACCACCATGGCTTCTGTGTTTCTTGGAGACTTAAAAATAGCTACTTAAAAATGCAATCCCTGGATTGTCCACTCTAATATAGACCAGTTCTCACTCAGTGTTGCTCCCATCCACTTATTTACAGTATTACACATGACATCTAAAGTAATATTCAAGGTTAGCCAGAATTAAAGGAATTCTAACATAAAAATGCTTCAGTAGTGATTACTTAAGCTTTTCAATGACATGGTAGCCTACAATTCTCCAGAACCAGGCCAATTAGAACTTCCACAACTTTGGAAAAGCTGGATAGACAACCAATTCCCATTATTATTTCCTCCAAAGAAACAAGTGTTATGTAACATCAGACTGAAATCAAAATCAGAACTAATTACTTGAGAGTATGTGCACACGACTGTGGATGTATGTGAAGCTGCAGGGTTGTGTTCCTTGACAAGCTACAATTGTAGTATCAACCTCCCCTTTCTCCTCCCCTCTCATGAAATACTGCATAGGCAACAACTTTTATACTTTGACCAAAAAAATTTAAAAATATATTGGTATTGGAAGGACTAAAGATCAGCACAGAAGATCCCAGAATTTTGTATTAAATCGAAGGCATAATGCCAAATGTCCCAGGGAAGCATGAGATCACTTGAAAATATTGTGGAATTCGGAGACCTCCAAAAGTTGCTACGAAATAAAAACTTTTGATGTGCCAAAACAGAGAAACTATAAAATGCATACTATTACCCTTAATTTTGTTTTTCTGAATACTTAATTAAATATAATTATACTCACATGAATTAATTTATATTTGATTAAATAAACATCCTTGTATATTAATTAAACATAAATATATGCTCATCTGATTCAGAATTGTGTGCATCTCATCCCTCTTGAAAAAAAACCCCTTAGTAATATAAAGTCAGGTTTGATCCAGAATAACTTACAACTCCAAAATTAATACAATCTTGCTAAAGATCTCTACTTCAGATTCTACACAGTCTTGGCAGAGTACACAAAATCTTGAACAAGTTATTTGACACAATAACAAGTAGATTATTCCAATAATAAAGTGAAATTGTTCCTTGGAGCAACATTACTTTATTATCAGAGTAAATATCCCATGGTAGACAATTCAAATAGCTACTATTTTCAGCAATTCACAACTGCCTGGTCAGTTTGTGAATTTCTTCAGGGTATGTTCTCTAGAAGGAGCATAGGGTGAGATGGGGTGCTGATCTGTGTCCAATGTATGCCTTAATAAGATACATCCAATTTGATTATTTATTGAAGTAGAAGCTCTGAGCAATGCTTGCTATTGTCACATTGCTAACACATAACCTGTCATTATCACTTACCTTCTATTATCATTATGACTGACAGACTAGGAGAATGTAAGGTGCTTCAGCACCTTGAAGACCAGCAAATTTAATATGACATGAGATTTCACAGGCTATAATCCACAATGTCAGATGACAAGCAGACATTTTATATAGGAGATTTATTTTTTTTATAAGGAGGAAGACTACTAATAATTAGAACAATGACAGTATTCTTCCAAAGCTGGAAATCACATGCTATTTTAAGCCTAAGAGATGTATGTAAAGATACTAATGGGGTGTACTTGATCATACCTCAATGTTTCTATAGGTCAATTTCAATTTCAGAACCAGGCAGTTAGAGAGGATCATTAAAAAAAAATCTAATTGCTTATTTTATTTTTGTTCTTCCCTCTCTACTTTTCTCTCTGTGCTGTCGCTTGCGCAGAGCACAAAGTGCTAAAATTACTAAATATTTGGCTGGGAAGGGGTGCTGTAGATGAATGCAATGACAAAAATAAGCCGTCTGTATTTATTGCAGAAATAAACGAATCAATCCTGAAAATTCAGAAATCATATATTAATAATCCAAACATAGTATTCTTGCTTTCTCTTTCCAAAAAGAGTTCACCTTCATTACATTTTTCCCTTGTTTGATGTGATGACTTTATCTAGCATAAAAACATTTTGTTCTTCATTTAGATTCAGTAAGGATTTCTGGAACTAGCTTTCAAATTAGGGGAAATGTCCTATATATTTTTACTTAGAATTAAGTTCCACAGAATTTAATGGAGTTTAACTTTGAGGATAGTATTTGTCCCTGGTTTTTTATTTAATCACCAGAAAATTATATAGGATAGCTAGCAGATGTATTGTTAAATAATATGGTTACAAGTTCATTTTGATTTACTATGCATGGAATGAAGACCAGAACTGTCTGAAGAACAAATTGTGGCTCAGGAGGAAATGCCTTAAACAGATGTAATTATGAGACTCAAAAAATGATTTGTGTTACTGCTCCACAGTGATGGGACAATTGTGTCAACCATTTTTTGTTAGCTGCTTTAAGATAATGGTACCCACATGGCTCATATGCGAGTTTGGATTGATGTACTGACCAGATAACAATTTCTATATGACAGGTAGTATCTTAAATTACATGGAGATAGACTTACCTCTGAGAAGGCAATCCAGTTAGCTTACTCTCTGCCGCATCTGTATTCTGACATAATAGCAAGTAAGCAATTGAGAGAATTATAGGAAAAAATATATTATTTGGGTGGATCTTCATTTTCTTTTAGCAAAACCAAATGCTTTTCATTTGGGGGAGGGGGTTGAAAACCTTTGAGAACCCACTTGGGAGTGGTCTGGGTTTTTTTTTTTTTTTAAGAGTGTATTTTGTGTCTCAAATGTTCTTTGGTACTGTGAATCATTGACAAAAAGGTAAACAAAATGTGGGTGGATAGACCAATCAAACTGGGTTCTCAATGGCAGACATTTCAAGATAGAGGGACATATTTAAACAAGCTTTTGTGTTCATGCCAAAATCCACTAAGTTTGGTTAATAGAACTGAACTCTTTGTTATGAAGCCCATACATTAGAAACTGAAAGTATAAGAACATGAACTTAATTGCTGCTTGTTTTTTCTACATGCGGTTGCGACATTTAGGAGTTAAGGACAGCATTATTGAAGAGAAAGTCAAAACAAGCAAGAGCATACATTTTATCCCAATGGTTTTCCCTCTCTTATTCCAATTGCAATATTTAACATATGGGATGTTTCCAGATATAGATACTGGATTTCACTAATATTAACACTATTTTGACAGGTGTAAATTTGCCTAGAAAAAAAAACAACCCATGGCCATATGTAGCAATGCATTCATCTGATACATATGTACAAGTCAGATAGACCTATGATATGTTGGATTATGCCACGCAGATGACTTTGTGGTGCTTCCAAGTGGAAGACAAAAATATACCCTCTGATTGTTTCTCTGCAATGGCTAATTAATTAAAGTTTCTCTGCAATGGCTAATTTAAGTCCCCAACCTGGGACTTCAAAACAAATTATCCTTAATAGACTTGTTTTCCATGAACTCTTGATATTTCTTTAGCCAGTCTATTGTAATGATATTTTGCAGAAATATCAGTTTTGCAGGAATTTTGCAGGATCAGAACTTGGATTATCTGATTTGGTCAAAAGCAGAGGGTCTCAACACTTCTTCTTTTTTTTTTTGTCTTTTTTTTCATTTAATCAAAAATCTGAGAATAAATTACCGTAAGCTACAACTTTTATGTTTTAATGAGCAGATGGTAAGATTCCAGTAGGAATTTCCCTGGGTTGGCATTCTACGATATATATGGGGCAATGCTACAAATAAACAGTCCAATATGCATCTGCATTATAGAACATAGATACCCTTGATAATTTTAGGACATATTTGAACTAATGAATGACAAAAATACCCTTACATAGTTGACAGAATAAAACAGAGAAGTAGCTTAATATATAAAAACAGACAACTCTCTGCCTATTTTTTAAAAGTTGCTAATTCTACATCAGTCCTTGTGTTCATTGGTTAATGTTGCCAGAATTAATGCCATGTCTTTTAGAAGCCTCAGCTAGTTTTCCAGGAAATGGACTGAAAATATAAATATGCAAAGATTTTTTAAAAAATAATTATTATTCTGTCATATTCTCTGGTGTTATAAAGCAGATTGAGCCCCTATGTTGTCTATCGCTGTAATAAAGATCTGATTTGACTGAACCTTAGCTAAGCCTTGCTAAGATTATACTTAAAACAAGATAAAATATGGAAATAGAACTGAATAGTAGTAACCTCAGTGAGTAATGAAGATGACACAAACTCAGTTTGGGCTTCCTTTGGGCTATATGAATTCAGCCATTCTTACCATCTGTTCAAGTGGAGCTTGCAAGCCAGATCTCACTGTACAGCAAATCTTTAGAAAATAATATGCTGAACCTACCAATGAATTCACTTAGGGAAAACAAAATGTATACCGCACAGGGCCCGAAAGAAAATGGCAATTCATTTTTCCCCATTGTCTGTCTCAATAAAATAGTTTCCAGCATCCAAGCAGAGTGAGTTATTGCTTAGCACATATTGGCTGTCATGTTTGCCTACTCAGTCACTGCATCACTAGAATCTAAATCTTTGATTTCTAAAGCAAATGGAGAGAAGAAAGAAGTAACTGACAATATGAAATATTCCTTTAATTTAATATGCCATGTAAAACAGCCACCAGGAATCTCTCCAACCCAAAGCCTGACCATCCTCTAATAAAAACGGCCAAATATTTTCCTTCTCAGCATCTAGTGAAATTACTGAAGCATTATATCTATTTTAGCTATGCTGACAGTGGCATCGGAAACACACTTCATATGATTAAAGTTATTTGTGGCTCTTCCAGAAATAAAACAATCAAGCACATCAACAGTTTCCGAAAGAGAAGGTGTCACTTTAGTGAGTGTGTGATGCTGTCAGCCAGGAAAGTAGAAAAAGGGTTGGAGAGATTCAAGACACTAAGTATATCACAGATGAATAAAACACATTTCATGTTGCAGAAAGTTACATATTTAAAATGATGGCTAAAAACTATACTCCCATATGCATTAACATTAGAAAGCTGCAAGTAAATGTTGGGTCCTACACTCTCAAAGCTGTTCAGCTGGTGCAGTGACCTTCAAGGTAATGTCCCCAAAGAGCAGCCAGTCTTTCTAGCCTCAGGCTCTCCACATGTGTTGGATGGCAGCTCCAAGCACTCCTAGCCAAAACTGAATTTGGCTAGCAATTCTGGAGGGAAACCCACTGGAGCCGATCCAGCATCTGGGTTATTTGGCACACTCTGCCACACTAAATGTGAAAGGCAAAAGAAGGCAATCTTTGCATCACCACATGTCTCAAAACTAACCCTGTGGTGGAATACTATTTCACTAAACAAACCCTGGAATGTATGAGCTGTGTATGAAAAAAAAGCCAAGAAAAAGAAATTGATCCAATGGTTTTCAGCACAAAGACTAAACTTGACTCACGATAGCAAGGCTCTCCAAACTTGGCAACTTTAAGACTTGTGGACTTCAACTCCCAGAATTCCTCAGCTGGCTTAGTTTTAAAGTTGCCTAACCCCTGGACTAATCTATAGAGAAGTAGTAGCATATTAAAACCTCCAAGTCATGTGGTGGGAAACTGGAGCAGCTGAGAACAGTAAAGTCTGTTTCTAATGCAACATTTTATTGCACTGTTTGAGAGGACTTTTCATAAAAATTACTGAAGGGAGAATTATTAGATGTGCAGTAAATTCCATCAGTCTGGCTAATAATAAGTTGCTTCAATAAAAGTTGTCATTATTCACCTTGTCTGATTTTAACCTGAAGATCAATAAACACTATGAACATTTCCCCCTCCCCCAAAGCTGTAGAGAAATATCTTGAAAAAATCCTGATGTAACTAAAGCTAGGTTAGCTCGTCCTCTAGTGGAAAACTATAGCCAAAAAAAAGAGCCTTTACCTTCTAAGACTTACAGTAGAAATGTGACAATATTCAATACTGTGGAATTTGCAGAAGTTACATTGAAGGATTATTATAGTTGACTCTATAGAGGATACTGAATGCCAGGGGATTCAGTTAAAACGTAGTGGTAATTATCATCCATTATCACTATACTAAATGCAATTTGCCTCCAAATGAATGCACACATGGGCTTGACAGATCTCCTTCACAGAAATGTCCGTAGGAGAGGATGCACAAATGATAAAAGCAGCATCACACCGTGTTATTGTAAATTCTGCCCTTTTGTACAAGTGTTGTGACTTGGGACATAATGGTGCAAAAGTTGCTTTTGTTATGTGGATCAAAGCATCAGGTCATGCACTTACCTGTTTCCTTACCCCAAAATCACAACCTATTCCTTGCCTGCAATGAGTAACTGATGAATCTAGTAAAATGGTATTGACCGGATCAATAATCTGATTTTTGATATATTTTTTAATGTTTGCAGTAGCTTAATGCTAACATGAAAAGAGTCAATTGCATTTAAGACCCATGAAGAAAACACACAGCATCTCTAGCCATGATGCAGCATCTACGGCCATGATGTATGTAGGGATTTATATCTCACCTAATGGTGTGAATAACTTACAACAAGTAAAGTCTAAATCATTCTAGAAGAGTAAAATATAAACTGCAAAACAGCAGCAGAAAAAAACCCATTTAATAAAAAATAGCAGTTGATAAACCAGCAAGCAGGATTGCATAATGCAAGACTTTCCTGATGTTCTAGAAATTTGCTAGGGAGAAGGTGTGATTGGTGTCCTTCAGGGGTGGGTTCTACTTACCGTTACCACTGGTTCTCTTCATGCATGCGCTTTGTGAGTGATTGCTGCGCGCATGCGAGCAAAGCACGCATGCGCGCCAAACAGGCACTCCACACATGCGCATTAGATACTTTCCTGGCATACAGCTCAAAACAAGCACTCTGTGCATGTACTTTAGCCCAGCTGATGGGCGCTTTTTAGTGGATTGCTGCACCTCAGTTGGGCTAAACTGCTCAGAAATGAAGCAGAAACGTAAGTAGGGGTGGGTAGGTGGGTCCAGCTCCTGGCCGCGGAGAACCGGTTTGGTGACATCACATTGTCACCGCTACCGGCTCGCGTGAACTGGGCTGAACCGGGAGCAACCCACCACTGGTGTCCTTCAGAAGAGGACTCCAGAAGGTGCCCTGGCCATTTGAAAGACCTGCCTTGATCTTAAGGACTGTTGGAACGTAAATGATGCGTCTTTGATGGCAATTTCAATAATCAGGCTAATATATATATGGGTAAAACAGTCTTTCTAGTACCCAAACAATGGGGCACATGGTGTTCATTGATAGTGTTTTCTAAAATGTTGAAATATTATGTCCTGTGACTTAATGAATTTGCATCAAGTCCTCCTTTTCTCCTAAACGAGATATTTTTTTAATTACTTATCGAGATTGCAAACTGAATTGATTAGACTCTGTGCTGTCAACTGAGCTTCTAAACCCCTGAAGGAAAGATTAACCCTTGAAGGTTAGGCTGGGTGGATTTCAGACAGCTAGTGCGGGGAAATATGGCTCTGTTTTGCTCCAGAAAACAAAATCTTGAGGAGAATTGAAAAAAGTGTTTCGCTGGAGTCATAGGGGTAGAAAGAGACAAAATAAATTCCTCGGTTTATTCAGGTTAAGAGGCAGTTGTCAGATAACGCTGTGCCTGTAACAAGCTCCAGTGCTTTGTCTCCTTGGCATTTTCTCTGTAGATACAAGCTTTGACCCCAGAAAACAAATGCTGCTTCCAGTGAGAAAAATAGGCTTAATGTTCAGCGATGGAGACTGACTCTTCACGTAACTGTAATCAGGCAATGACTGGGGAACTCTTTTTAAGATTTGGGTATCACTCTAATAAAAATGTGGCATCTTTCACACAATTCCACTAGCTTCCCCTTTATTGCTAGAAATAGCACCCTTGTATTATCCATTCTTTATAATTCACAAATTAATGGTCATGTTGCCTGTGAGATACACAGAGTAATTGATAAGCTACGCCAGGGGTCTGCAATCTTAAACACTCAAAGAGCCACTTGGGCCCGTTTCCCACAGAAAACAAAACACCAGGAGCCA
>JANHFM010001785.1:113213-124515 GCA_032468115.1 Grayia smithii | reverse complement strand
AGTGCATTCCAGGCGTTGACCACTCTGTTGCTGAAGTCGTATTTTCTGCAATCGAGTTTGGAGTGGTTTACCTTGAGCTTGTATCTATTGTTTGCCCGTGTATTGTTGAGGTTGAAGCTGAAGAAGTCGTTGACCGGTAGGACGTTGTAGCAGTTTGCTCTCCTCTCTTTCTCTCTGCACATATACGCATCTGGGATGGGCCCCATCTGTTCAGCTCAGGCCCCAAAGACAGTTGCTTCTCCACCTGGGGGAGAAGGAGGGAAGGCCCTGGCTCTGCCTTTGATACTGTTTCCTTATCAGAGCCTTCCAAAGGCTCCAAAGCTGCCTCTCCCTCCTCCTCCTCCTCCTCATCTGACTCTGCTGCTACCTCTGCTTACAGCCGACGGGCCACAAGAAGAAGTCACTTTTTTTCAGTGCCCTTGTAATGTTGAACGGTCACTAAAGAAATGGTTGTAAATCGAGGACTACAGTGGTGGGTTGCTCCCAGTTCGGGCCATCTCACACGAATAGGTAGCAGTGATGCTGTGACGTCACCGAACTGGTTCTACGCAACCAGGAGCTGGGCCCACCTGCGCGCCTGTACTTACTGGTGTCTGCGCGTAGCGTGCAAAACAGATCGCTTTTTTTGAGGTTATTTCATCAAAAAAAGCTTCTGCGCATGCGTGGGAGCGCCCATTCGGTGCACCCTTAGAACCGGTAGTAAAGGTAAATAGAACCCACCCCTGGAGGACTACCTATAATATACTATTATTTAATCTGTTTTATGAGCATTAAGCCTTAGCTGATCTTTGACTGTAACCAATAAAAGTAAATTAAAGTGATACAAGCCTCCCTGGATACATCCAAAGGTTAAGATTCACATGCTCTAAAAGAAAATGTTCATAAATACATAAAATTCACGGATTACTCATCTGAAAAGCCTTCAAGAGCCACATGGCACTGCTACTCTTACCTTCCACTCAAAATCCAGATGTTTCATGGCCCGGTAAACTTCAGCCATGATATCGTAAGGCTTGCTTTGACTCCGTATTCCTAAATGCCACTTGGCTTTTTTCACAGTCGACGGTTTTGGCTTTGTGGTGTTTAATGCATCCAAAGAGCTTTTTGCTTTGGGACTATCCGCAACAAGAGGTGGCATCCTTTCCGGATGAGGTTTCACCCCTGGGGGGATATGCATAGAGTCATCCATAAAAGAGCCGCTGGGTGGGCTGGAGGCGAGGTAGAACTCACTGGCCTGATTCATGATTCTCCGGTTGTCAATGATCAGATGATAAGCAACCGAAAGCTGGTCTTGAGGATCTCCACTGTACAAGCTGGCCATCACTTCTGACTCGGTGCATTCAAATTTCTCACAAACTTCCCTCACAGCATCATCATCCATGACATTGGCGTCATACGATGGATCTTCTGGGAACAAATAACTGGGCAGATCTTGCTTGAACCATTCGTGCTCTCTAGAAGAAAATAAAAATGTTACTCCAGATAGAACAATACCATTTGTTAACAGTGTATTGAAATCTCTTTCAAACTCCCAAATGGTCTTCCATCACATTATGCAACTTTTCAATTGGAAAGTTTTCTTGAGATTACTCGATTGTGGGGAGCAGCAGATGTGCTATTCTCGTGGTATTTTTTTCTTATTGTTATCACATTAATCCTCCCACATCGCTGAACCATTCTGCAGTATTCCTCACTGCCCAAACTTTCTGATATGAAAACATTTCTGTCTAAGGCAGGGGTGTCCACCTGGATTTCTTTGAGGGCTGGATCAGCACTGTAGTTCTCCTCTGTGGGCCAGCCCCCACATATGTGGCCGTTTTGTCCAGCAGGGTGCTGCAAGCCATCCAGGCCAAAAATGGGATGCGGGAGGGCTGCATGCAGCTCCCCATGCCCCATTTTGGCTGCCAGAGGCACTGGGGACCAATCCTTTGCTATTCCCAGACTGGCCCTGCATGTCAGATATAAGCACCCCACAGGCCTTGAGTTTGACACCCCTGGTCTAAGGTCTCCCACTGGAATTTAACAAGTATGAAAACCCAGAAATACTGCAGAATGCTGGAAAGATGACTTTCCAGCATTCTGGAATAATGCTGGAATAAGACATGACATTTAATCATCTTCATTAATGCAAGATTCTTCCCTCTCCCTGAGGATTTTATGTTATTCTTTGCAAGAAGGAAATGAAAACAATTTCTTTTCCATCAAATTAACACAGAATTGTAAAACAAACCAGTCATGGGAGAGAAAATGTTAAATGGTGATAACAATTATGTATGCTTGCACATGTTCAGTTTTAATGACCAGAGGGTTATGATGACTGATTTAGGACTGATTTGTGTGTTCTTGAGAAACCTCTAGATATGAAAAAAATAATTGTAGAATACACTCAGCCAAGAAACTGTTGAATCCAAGGAAAAGGGGAACTTTAATTTGATAGACCTAGAGTTTATTAATATGAAAGAGATCCCGTGTATCCTCCAACAGAACATACATGCACAATCAATAGTTCAAACCACATATTGCATAAAGATTTCAGAGTTTTGGAATGTGGTACACCTGGAGGTATTGAAATAAGGCTGAAACAAAGACAGAATTCCAGTCCAGTATAATAGTTGTAGAGTATCATGATATAATTAAGGCTCTTATACATATTATGTGCTTTTTTAGCTAAACAGTTTCGCAACTTATTAAAATGTACCTTTATTACATGCTACTTCATTTACATACTATTTTATTATTCAAGGTTATTTTAAATCTCATCTCAGGTTTTCTAATAACTGTCTGTGGAGACTCCAAATTCAATTTACTTTAATTTAATTAACAATTTTCAACCTATGTTTAATCAGATTGGAAATGATTGTCCAATCTCTTTCTAGTTACCAAATTATGCCATAAACACATTCTTCTGACAATCCTCTTCTTTCTTACTTTAGAAAAATGTTAATCGGTGGCATGTTAGAATTTTGGCACAGTCTCACCGTATGTCTTTGATGGTGGCCCGTTTGAGTGGATCAACCTGTAGCATATGCATCAGCAGGGTTGCTATTGAACGGTTGAGGTATTCAGGAATGTAGAAGACGCCTCCCCGGATTTTTTTAAACAGGGTTGGAACATGCTCATCATCAAAAGGAAGAGTCCCACAGAGGAGAGCATAAAGAATAACACCACAGCTCCAGATATCAACTTCTGGGCCAGCATATAATCTGAAGAAAATAAAAACGTCATTAATCTATGTCTTAATGTAATATTAAATAGATGGGAGAAGAAGAGGAAAGCAGTGCTAAATAATTGCCTTCACTCAAAATGAAGACCAGAAATTATAGAACCCCCCTCTTCCTTCACTTGATTATTTGCTGTTGATACCTCTCCTTTTTTTAAATCTTTCTTCAACCCCTTTCCAAGTATTTCTAATACAGTCTTTGGCACTCCAGGCTGTTGATACTTAGCAACATGGTACAGAAGAATCTGTTTGGTCATGTTTTACCAGCTAAATTGAAATAAAATGTTTCTAGCTACTGGTCAACTCATGGTATCTGCCACCCTCTTTTTTAGGCTGTTGTTTCTTTTTAAAAATAAAATCATGTAGCTCTCATTACCTAAATAAATTAATAACATAAACCATTTCACTTCATTCCCCAGGCATTTCAACATGCAATCATTTCCTTCATCTTCTACCTTCCAGAGATTACTTCTGGTGCTGCATAGTTGGGTGAGCCACAGCTGGTTCTCAGGAATTCACCATCTGACATCATATTGGACAGCCCTAAAAAAAGAAAACTGTTTATGTATTCACCTAGATGCAGTAGATGAAGCAAAAAGATAGAAGAACTCAAACTGGGAAATTACAGTTGTAATGTAATGTAATGTAATGTAATGTAATGTAATGGGCTGGGATGGAATAGAATAGAATAGAATAGAATAGAATAGAATAGAATAGAATAGAATAGAATAGAATATTTATTTAATTATATTTATATGCCACCCTTCTCCCGTAGGACTCGGGGCGGCTCACAATGTGAAACAACAGTAAATAATCTAATAAAACCAAGTAGAATAAATACAATATAAATATAAATATAAAACAGTAAAATTTAAAATACATTAAAAATACAATAAAACAATCCAACCCCGTCAGCTGATTTTGTCAAAGAGCCAAGTCTTCAGATCACGCCGGAAGGAGCGGAGGTCAGGAGCAGTACGGAGGTTGGTGGGAAGTTCATTCCAGAGGGCCGGTGTGCCCACAGAGAACACCCTCACCCTGGGAACCACCTGTCGACGATGTCTGGTGGATGGTACCCTGAGGAGCGCAGCCCTGTGTGAGCGCACGGGGCGGTGGGATAAAGGCACCTATATCTTCCATTTCATGAAATAATTTATATATGCATATCATACATATAATTTTATACATGTTCTTTCAAAGCTTAAAAAAAAATACACTGCAGGTTAATAATAAGTTAATAATTTAATAATAGTTAATAAGTTAATAATTAAGTTAATTAATATAATTAAAATAATTAAGTAATTAATAATTTTGGTTACCTCTTTTGTATAGCTACTGTGTCCATTTGAGGTGTGTTGACCCAAAGGGTCATATTATATTCCAAATATGCTTAAATGTGATTATATTGAGCTAAATTCCACTTCTAATGATTGCTGGAATAGATTTCACTTTGTTATAAAACTTTCAACTGAAATGACATTTCCATTAGAGTACCTTCCATTAGAGTACAAGATTATTTTCTGGTCAGTCCTGTAACATGTGAAGATGTATTACTTGCTCCAACATACATCACTCTGCACTTTGCTTTCAGAGAATAACAGGATGAATACATCCTGAATACAGACTTTGGGTCTTTCCAGTAACCTAGACCGTAAGCTTCCAACAATGCAATTCACTGTCCTAAATCCATCTCTAGACAGATTGGATAATAGTTTTGTGTACTGAAAAATAAATACACTTTCTACACTGCTTCTTCAAAGTCCAACTTTCAATTACAAAGAGTTCACAAGAAAAAGCATAGTAAACATGATCTTTGCAGGTATAGATAGACACAGAATATATTTTCCGATGCCTTAATTAGTCTATAACATATTTCCTGGTTTCTGTTTTCTTTATTGCTGATAGGCAATCCCAAAAGGCAAAAAGAAAAAAAAAAAGCCACAATTACAATAATTTTAATAGTGGAGGCACCAGGAATGCTAAAATGTTCCCTCTGAGCTACATAAAATTGTCTACTAATAGAATATCTTCATTATCAATTCAAGACTGTATGCTTTACTTGTCATTATTTTCATTTTCTTAATATTCAGACTGGTCCTATTTTTACTGTATTCCATGACTTACTTTACTACAGATTGCAGAACATTTGCAGTTTTAGCTATCAGAATAGGGTCATCAACATAGTGCGGTTATTTATGTTTTTTCCTCCAAACTATATTTCTCTTTTTCCAATCCAGTTTTTCTTAGTATATTCAGCATACAAACTGAATTAATAAGTGGAAAGTATATGTAGATAAATATACTTTAAAAAAATTAAACATCCATTCACTTCTTTGCCAAACTGGAGCCAGTCATTTTATTTTAGTAGAGAGACAATTATCCCAGGAAGTTAGTCATTATTTTTGGCATATTGTGATTGCCAACTGCAGTTGTATGCAAGTCAGACAACTTGTAAAGAATTCAATGGTAAATTCAATTATTTCTAAGTATTCAGTTGAGTGTAATGTTTCTGTTATTTAAATGTGCTCATCTGTTAATCGAATGCAGGCTTTAATGTCAAACAGTACGTGATACCAATTATTACAAATAGCAAGGAGTTTAGATAAATTTTCAACATGACATTGTATTAAAACAAAAAAATGTGAGACTATAAAATAATAAAGTGTAACTGAATGATATGATAAAACAGGGATAACATTTTTTATTTAGATAATACAAAAACAGGTAAGTATGATGTTGCATTTATTTTTTTCATATTTTTAAAAGTCAAAAGTCGAGAAGGATTAAATTAATGTGCAATTTCCTACCAAGCTATTGATTCTTACCACAAATGTTTCCAATTGAGACTGCTTTTTTTCCTTATTAAAATATGTGTTGGACTTATTTTACCTTATTTAAAAAAAAAAAGTTGATTTTTTTTCAAAATTATATGTCTCTCAGGATCACATATCAAGGCTTTCATGAAATCATAAAGTTCAAGAATCAAGGTTCTTAATTTCAAAGGGAGCCCTCAGTATTTTCGCCATAATTTGCAGACTCAGAGGATGCCTTTCTGGCCCTCTGAATAGGGACAGCAATCTCCACAGATTCTTCAAAACTGAAAGTCACCATTAAGCTCAAAACTATGGAATCATCAGACAACAATTTAAGATATCAATACCTTACAGATATTTCTTGCAAGAAAGTAGGCCCAGGCAGCAAAGTTTGAACTTAGGGGTCTGTAGTCTGTAGTTCTTTGACTTGCTATAGCAGACCTTGTTTGCTGTAGAAACTCACTTTGAAAATGTCCCTGTCATTAGTTGACTTCCTGAGGACCTTTGGTCATGTCTGATCAATATGTGCCATCACACATCGTGGTGTCGTACATCACAAAAGAAGAAATCATTACAAGTTAGCATCTGTAACATAACAAGTTCTGGTATTCCACATTAAGAACTGTCTACAATATATTAGGAGAATCAATACAGTTACTTGAAGTCTGTTACCTTCGTTTAGACCCTAAAAATCAATAGAAATGACACTAAACTGTTGCTCAAAACAACAAACAAATAAAAAAACAACAGCAGCACAAACACACACACAAATACACACACACACACACACACACACTGGTTTTAACACATTTATATTAACATACAATAAGCCAGAAGATTCTTTAGGCAAAATATGCATTTTAAACTGGTTTCCCATTGAATTGTAAAGAGTGTCTTGAGGCAGGAATTAAAATACGTAATCACAATACTTTTAAAAGACTTTCTCATTTTTGGAGGAAAAAAACTCTCAATGTGTCATCCTCAGAGAACAAGATGTAATGAACATAAAACACACATAGGGATGCGTTTACATATTGTCAGTAATAAAAATGATAATCACTTCAAGACAAAGCACAATGACAGATGAGAGAAACCAATGGAACATAGCCTGGGGAAGCTCCTGGGGCCAGTCAGAGAGCAGAGATACACCTGCTCTATTTGCATTGAATAAAGCCCTAACTCTGTTCAGTAATGAATGTTGAAGTTTCCCCAATGAATCCACTCTATTTAGAAGTGCTGCATAAATTTTCATTTTGTCTGTGTGTGTGTGTATTTGTACACATAGGATGCATATTTTATCTGTTTTAGAAAAAAAAAAGTTTCCAGTACCTGTATATTAATTTATTCACACAGATATGCAACATTTGGGGTAGAGAATGTTTCATTCAATTTTATCCAAGTGAACTTGTTTTACAAATTCATTAATGCAATGTTCCTGGATTGCTTTATAACAAGATGCACGAGGCTGTTGTGTGAAGGGCTGGTCTTTCATTTTATAACCTTTTCTGCAGCGGTATGAATTGCTTTGGTTTGGTTTCCACCATGGATTTCATTTGGATTTCATTTGGATTTCATTTAAATTCTGAAGAAAGATTTTATAAGGAAAGTCTCATTGGACTTTTTCAGAATCAGTACTACTATCACTGCTATATGAGAAGTGTTGCCCTTAAAATAGTTGATCTTTTTTGTCTTTGAAAAACTTAAGAGAAACTGCTTAACCACTATTTCTGTAGATAAACCGTATAGAGAATTTCAAAAGGCACTTTTAGCTCTGCTGTATATACACGTTATGTTTGTATCATCAGAGAGGAAAATAAATGTCTTATTTTCTCTGTATTTAGTATACATGTTTACAATATCTCTTCCTCTTACATACATGTAGATGTCCATGCTTCTACACCCTCACATATGTTCATGTCCTTTCATGCCCCTTGTCTAAACCTAGAGGATAAAAGAGGCCAATAGTGTAGAAAAGCTCCTTTCATGCTATTTGCTTTCTCCTTTTCTCCTCACCACTGGCTTGATGATGGGAGAGGGGCAGTAAAGTAGAAAAGCTTCTTTCATGCTTCTTTCATTTGGTTTCTCTCAAGCCCTGATGAGCAGTCAAAAGCTGCAAACAACATAGAAGAATGTATCTTTTTCATGCTGCTAACTTCCTTTCCTTAGCAGCACATGAACAGTTGAAATATTTTTTGGGCAAGTGCTGCAAGAAGTGTCTAAGAAGAGAATTAGTAGGTGGAACTAACAACAGCCCAGAACCCTTCTAGGCTTGGGAGACCTCAGCTACCTTGTGGAGAAAACTAAGACAAGTGTCTTCTATAAGATAGATCTGTACCAATCAAGGATAACCAAATTGTTTTATCCAGCTCATTTTAGTGAATCTGGTGGCTTCTTCATCTTGACAAATTACTTTTAAAGTAAAAGTATTTTACCTCAGAAAAGTGTACTTATCTGCCCTGGGAAGCTGTACAGGAGAATTTCAAAACTAGAGGTAGCCCTTGACTGCAATTGGGACTGGAACCTCCATTGCTAAGTGGTGTGGTCATTTTATAACTTTTTTTTTTTGCCATGGTCATTAAGAAAATCACCACAGTAGTTAAGCAAAGCACATGGTCATTAAGTGTCTTTGGCTTTACACATTGACTTTGCAAAACCTTCTGGGAAGGTTGTAAATGACAATCATATAACCTTAAAATGCTGCAACTGACATAAATATGCTGGTTGCATATTTATACAACCAAATTTTGATCATATGAATGTGGCAACACTACAATAATTGTACTATCTCAGCCTTTGGTCAGTAAGCAATGCTGTAAAACAGTGTCTGAAGGCTGTTGGGGGCTGGATAGGGAGCAACAGGTTGAAACAAAACCCCAAGGGCTATAGGTTTGAGGTTCTTTAGTCCATGGAGAATTGCCACCGTTGGTTGTGAATCAGATGCCACTGCCCCAAACAGACCCAGTGCATAATCTGGGGGGGTCTTCTGAACTCATGGCTCTACTTGAAGAGCAGGTGGCAGTCATGACCAAGAGGGCCTCTGTGCAACTGTGGATTGTGTGCTAGTTATGCCCTTGCCTGGACCAGCAATTCCTACTCATGGTCACTAATGCCCTAGTCATCTCCCATCTTAACTATTGCAATGCACCCTACATGGGGCTGCCCTTGAAAAGTATTCAGAAGCTTAAGTTGGTGCAAAATGCAGCAGTCCGCATGGTTGTGCAGACCTCAGTGTGCACATGTCACCTTTCCTGTGGTAACTGCCTTAGTTGCCAATTTGCTTCCAGGTGCAATTCAAGGTTCTGGTTGTCACCTTTAAAGCCCTTCATAGCTGAGGGACCATCTTTTGCCAGTCACATCTACCTGACCCACTAGAACAGGGACTGGTTCTCTTCATGCACGCGCTTTGCACATTTATACTCTACTAGGAAAAAAACTTGAAACAAGCACTCTGCACATGCGCAGAGCAGAAAAACCTAAGTATGGACACGTGGGTGGGCCCTGCTCCTGGGTGCGGAGAACCGGTTTGGTGATATCACACCGTCACTGCTACCGGATCGTGTGAACAGGGCCGAACTGGGAGCAACCCACCACTGTACTAAAGTGGGAAGGCAAGGAATGTTGTGGGTCCCATCTCCTAAGAAGATATATCTGGCAGGATCCAGAAGAAGGACCTTCTCTATGGTGGCTCCCTCCCTCTGGAACATAATCTGTCCAGAAATTACACCGGACCCCCTCTCTGACCTTCTTTTGGAAGACCCTAAAGACATAGTTCTGCCAGAGGGCCTGGTGAACCGAGAACAGGATGAAATCCATTATGTTGGATGGTATATGTTGTCTCCGGGGTGGGGTTATGGGGGTTATTTTATTTTTTAATTATTTTTATTTCTTTTATGTCATGTTTTTATTTCCTATAAGTGGCCTTGAGTCACTGTGGGTGAGTAGGTGGCAATATAAATTTTCCAAATAAATAAATAATATCAGTTGCCGTTGTAGCTTCAAACAGTCATTAATCAAATATTTGATTAATTAAATTTAAAAAACTGTACTCACTGCTGTATTCACTGCTATTAGAAAAAAAAAGAAATGTAGAAAACCAGAAAGTTTGGTTCTTTCTTCTTATCTTCTTATAAATTCTTCTTATCCATTCTCCTGCGTACACACACATAAACAAACTGAAGTATCAATTTACGATTACTTTAGTTACTTATAGTACATCTAAAGAAACAGCATTTTACTTTTATTTTCAGTCTGTAGAACTCTTAGGTGGAATGAAGGATTCCAAATATTTCAAAATTGTTATTAATGAATCCTGTTTTCAGGGGGGGGGGGAATGAGTGTGTGTTTTTTAAACTACCATGATACTAAAGTAAAAGCCTTTGAAAGTAAGTATTGATCTCCAAATCACAATAGAAGATAGAGAAGGACAAAATTATCACATATGTTATTTTGCACTTGCTTGTACAAACAACATCATTTCTCCTTTTTCCATGCTTCCAATTTTTTTACCCTCTAACAAAATGTTTGTTTTTGTTATCTTGAACAACTAGTAATTACAGCCTGCTCTCTGGATTTCTTTTAGTGCACATTGATCCATTAGCTTTGACAAAAACATTGCTTCTGGTAACATTCACTTTCTTCCAACACTGACAGTATGAGCTTGCTAAACTCACCTACAAGTCACCACATTAAAAAAACAAAGCAAAAGAAGTTTCTGCCCAGAAGCTTATTTCATTGGCAGGCTGATGATTGATGTCACTAGCAATGCAACTCAGTAAGACAGAAGAGTAGGTAGTATTTTTGGAATGACCTCCTTCTTCAGACATTCTTATATACCAGTGATGGCGAACCTTTGCCATGCCTGCATGCCAGCCTGCATGCCGGAGGTAGCACGTGAAACCATCCCGCGAGGAATGCGTGGCCCTGCTGGCCTCCGTGCATGCAGAGCACCAATACCAGGAAGAGCGGCTGTCTGGCATGCATGCATAGGCCGGCACCTGAACTTCCAGGTTTTGGCAGGGACACGTGCCCAACAAACAGCTGGCCATCATGCATGCATGCAACGTGAACCCAGAAGTTTGGGTACCAGTCTGCACATGTGCGACAGAATGCCGCTCTTCTGGGTGTTGCTGCTCCTAACCAGGGGTGGGTTCTAAAATTTTTTACTACCGGTTCTGTGGGCGTGGCTTATTTTTTGGGTGTGGCTTGATGGTCATGTGACTGGGTGGGCATGGCCAACTAAATGTCACTCACCTCAAGGGGTGCCTTGCCC
>JANHFM010001785.1:31437-47336 GCA_032468115.1 Grayia smithii | reverse complement strand
AGAACGAGGTGGCTGGATGGAGTCACTGAAGCAGTCGGCGTGAGCTTCAATGGACTCCAGAGGATGGTGGAGGACAGAAAGGCCTGGAGGAACGTTGTCCCTGGGGTCACGATGGGTCAGATATGACTTTGCAACTAACAATAACAACAACAATAATTAGAAAGATCACTGGTTATGCGTTACCTATTCATCGCCCCAAATTTTCAGAGGGATTTTGGACAGCCTCTAATTGAAAAACCTGCCGTGTCACAGCAAGTTAGTGTAGGCAGAATTTAGCCAGATGGGAGAGAGATCCCACCTAGTCTATGGCAATTTCCTGCCATTTGGGGAGACAGAGCAACTACAAACCATTTTCTGAATCACACATTTCAAGGATTGGTGTCTTGCAATTACCGCTCCGTTTTCCTTTGCAGGAATGACATTAGTGTCAGAGGAGGCCACAAGGAACATTGGTTGTCAAATCCCACCAGGAGATGAAAGAATATCGGGGCATTACTTCCCTCTTGTCAGCTGGGAAAATTGCTTCATATTTGTATCAAACCGACACAAAAGTTAACAGATACCATCACAACAAATATGATACAAACAGCACAGAAACGAGGCTGGTGGCTCGACAGGTGAGAGATCCTCCTTTATCTCTGAAAAAGAGAACAAATGCATCTGCTTTGTCAAACCACCTTCTACATTTCAGGTACAGCTCTACCTAAACTGAGACAGGGTTCAGTTTTACATGTAACACTAAGCCACATTTAAACAGGATTCAGAGCCTGTGGATTCCTAACCCCCACATTATTTCAACGAAAGTCAGAAGCCGGGTCATCTTCTGGCGATGGTCCTCAGATGGTCCTCCTGTCTATGTTATCCATCTAGATAGGAGGCTAAACTTTGCTTAGATGTGCTTCCCTCTGTAAATTGACTGATTTACACTTTCAGTCTCGCTCGGCCTACTGAAGGAGACCCCAGTATAAAATGATCAACGTCCAGGAGAGATCAAAAAGCACTTTAGGTGTGCCCTCCAGTCATTCTTTCTCAGGTTCCTTTCCCAACCAAATTTATGCATTTGGCATTCACTCAGTTGCAACAGGTGGCAAGTTTGTGTGGGACTTAGTTTATGAGCAGCTTTGCTAGACTTCACCCACACTCAGAAGATCTGTAATCACTTGTCTGTTTGCAAAGCAACATGAGAAAAATGTGGCCCATTATCTACTTTCAAAATAAGAGTCTTTCGTGGTGATAAAAGCTGTTCTTTAATAGTGAAACTATTTGGTTTTGTAAGGGAGATAAATTTTGGCTACCTTGACTAAGAGCATGAAGAGCATACCACATTCAAGTAGACAACCATCTCTTCTCCTACAGCAGCTGTGAACAATCTTTCTATTGTTGTTGCAACCATCATTGTGGTATCTCTTCATCAAAAAGAATCAAACAGGTTCTCTGGTCGTTCCATAGTGACGTGAAGTTACTACAAACTTCCTTTTGCTATGAATCATTTTACAAACCTAGTAACGATTTATCCAAGGCTGTGTCGCCATATATTTGAAAACGCAAGACCATCTAAACGAGTGATTGTCGAATGCTATTGGAAATCACTTTGAATTTCTTGGATTGTTGGTTGACCAGTAAGGAAAGTTAATCAATAAAACATTAACAGAGATTATATTAAAAAAATACCCTGTTTCTCCCAAAATAAGACATCCCCTTATAATAAGCCCAATCGGACTTTTGAGTGCATGGCAATAAGGCCAAGCGCTTATTTCAGGGTTCAAAAAAATATAAGACAGGGTCTTATTTTTGGGAAAACACGGTAGTGTTTCTGAAGCAAGAGAGACAAAATTCTACCCTTTCCCCTGAGTTAGAAAAAGTTGATGTTGATTGGCTATCAAATAAGCTGAAGACTTGTGGGCCCCTATGTTTTGTTAAAGGGGCATTTTCTAAGCACAGTGGTTTCTTTCATCAAGCAATATGTTACTTATTTCATAGTAATTCATATAGATGGACTAATAGAAGCCATATTTCTGATTGGCAACTTTCCAAGTATGTTTTAGAGATGATTACATTTGTTATTGGTAATGTAAACTTTATTCAAGATCTTCAGTTTAATCTTGTGAACTCACCCGGAAGTTCATTCTGATTATTTGTGGTTGGGCAGCACATAATTTCTGTAACTTTTGCTGAGCAGAAAAATAAAAAAATCCTAACTATGTCCATCCCACCTTTGTTTCCTTCTACTACAAGATAGATGAGTCCTGAAATAAAATTGTTTTAAAGATGACAATTTTGCTGGGCTGAAAGATTGTTCTCTTATGGATCTGGCTTAAGATGAAGTTGCATCTGAATTCTTAGTAATGAAGATTTCTTGATTATTTGGCTGGGTTTTCTATGTTTCTTACAACTTGTTTTTCTCTTGCTTTTCTCCTATTAGCTGGATTGCCATTTTTGATCATTGAAACGAGCACAATCGCACCCTATCCACGGGGATTTTACTGTAATGATGAAAGCATCCGTTACCCTATGAAAAGTGGAGAGACCATCAACGATGCTGTTCTGTGTGCTGCAGGCATTCTTATTGCCATACTTGCTGTAAGTAAGACAAATAACAGAAATCTGCATCTTGTAACCATATTTGCAATAAAATGTTTTCTGTTTTTAAGCAGAACAATTGGCAAAGCCATAATGTTGGGTTTTTTGTTTGACATGCTTCATGACTTCAGCCAGGGCTTAAATTAAACTCAATGACTGAATCGTAAACAAAACACTGTATCTGTCTTTTGGTACTATTCATAAATATCTAGTCATTAAACTACCTTTTGGGGAAAAAAAGGTCTGGAGTAACTGACTTTGATATTACAGTTTCAACTGTAAAATATATCTGGCCACTATATGGATCAAAACAATGTAAATGAAGTTAGGGTATCATTGTCCTATCTCTGAGGATGGAACTAGATGATTAAAATGTAGCACTTGGAGAACTTGATGAATCAAAGCATATATAAATAATCTCAAAGTAAGGACATGATGGCCTTTCAGAAGAAACTGGCAAACAAGATAAATCTCACAAAATTTAGTTTATATCATTTTTACATTTCAGTAACATGCAGCTAGGACTTTCCAAGGTTCTGGTGCACAGCATCCTTAAACTGATAAGGTTTTCATTTCTTTTTTGGTATTTATCTATATTTCATGATGAATCATGAAGTATATTCTTTATAGGAATTAGCCATTATATGTCAATATTTCTCACATGGTACAAGTAGTCCTCAACTTACAACCACAGTTGAGTCCAGAATTTATGTTGCTAAGTGAGAAATTTGCTAAGTGAGTTTTGCCCCATTTTATGACTTTCTTGCCACATTTGTTAAGTGAATCACTACAGCTGCTAAATTAATAACATGATTGTTAAGTGAATCTGGCTTCCCCATTGATGTAAATTTCACAAAAGATGATCACATGATCCCAGGACAATGAAACCGTCATAAATCTGAACCAGTTGTTAAACATTCAAATGTAAATCACATGACCAATATTCATGCAATGGTCATAAGTGTGAAAAATGATCATAAGTCACTTTTTTCAGTGCTGTTGTAACTTCAGTCAATAAACGAACTGTTATAAGTCGAGGACTACCTGTATTGGGTTCAGAGATAAAAAAATAAAGAAGTATAATTTGAAATGAAACATGAAATTGAAAAAAATGAAGAAAATTGGGGTCTATATTATATAGGGTCTATGGGCCTATCCTATCACAGTTCTGAAATAATAATTTGCTTGATATTCCTTTGCTTGGAGATATTTCTGCAAACATTTTCTCATTATCAAATAAGATTTTTGATCTTGGAAGGAGTGAACTTAGTATACCATAGGCAGTAAAGGGACACTATTTTATGCATAGATACATAAATGGAACTGGTTTTATAATTTAATTTTACTAACCACCAAGACCCTCAACCTATATGGAATGCCAAAGTAATTACTACGTGCAACAAGAATAAATCTTTGGCTATAAGTTTTTTAAAGCATAGTTTGTTATGATGTGTCATCCCACAAACTATGATTTACATTTGCACTACAAAGTAGATGAAACAAATTGGTTTGTTAAAATAAGTAGCAATTAATTCATTGAAATGCTTAAGAAGGAAGAGAGAGTCCATGAAGTCAAGGGTAATTTTTACAATAACAATGTTTTGATATGCTTATTAAATAAGTCATTCCGATAAATGCTGGAAAGTTAGGTTATGTTTCGGATTATACCAGGAGATTTAAGTGCAGGGCTACACATGATTGGCTACACAAAACCACTGATTTGTAGACAAATGTAATTTCCATATTTCAGGACAATTACAGTAACTATTTACATAATCTTATGAGAAGAATTTTTTGTTCACATGAATGGCCAACTTTGTTATTTCCTCTCCCAGGCAATTCATTCATTTTTGAATGCCAACAGGATGACTGGACTGGTCAGTCAGATGCCATATTTTTAGTCTTCTTAGCTGAGAGGCTGTCCTTTCCCCACTTTTTCCTTTTTAATTGTTTTTTTTCCCCTCCAGATTTTTTTTAAAACATATAATCTAATTGTCATCAGCCCCCAGTTTTAACACATTTGGATACCTTACTACCCCACTTGTCTCAGCGGTACAGCAGTGGGATAGGGATGAAAATCAAAATGGCCACTGAGAAGCAGTGCTTAAAGAAGCCGAACCATAAACCACAAGCTGATTTTCAGGTAGAAAGTTTGGGCGTGGAAATTATTTTATAAGAAGTTAGTTTAATAGACTAAAACAAGATCTGCTTCTGATTTCTTGCATGCTTTTCAGATAGTACTTTGTTAGCCACCTAAAAGGGTGGCATATAAATCCCACTAATAAAATAAATAAATAATAAATAATTGGGATTGGAAACCCCATTAAGTGACCTGATGATCAGTTGAAAAACCACGTGATTGCACCACTTATTGAGAGCAGTTCTGGTTGCTGTCATTATACAAGGACAGCAGGATTATTTAACAAGGACCTCACATATCTATGACTTCTGACTTCCTGGTAGCTTTCTTACTAACTTTGCTTGTAGGAAGCCAACAGGAAAGGTTGTAAATCATAATCATATGATCACGGGACTTTGAGAACTGGACCATAAATTCTGTTTGAATCCTACTGCAAGTTTGAACAATTGCTGAACAAATGCTCATTGAGCAAGGGCCTCCTATACTGTATTGGTCAATGACTGAAATAAATATGATAAAGTGATAAAGTATGTATTATTAATAGTCAAGTAACTATTAATCAGCTTTCTTACAACAAAAAATGGGAAATTAATTAAAAAAGAAGAAACAACCAAACAGTTAAAAAAATGCTTCTGGATTAGATTTGCAGATTAAAAAAAATTAAACTATGGTAACTAAGTAATATAAATTAATATTAAGATTTTTAAAAAGCAAAGAAAGCTTTATTAGTTACAGTGAAATAGAAATACAATTCTGACTCTTTAAAAAAATAGAGATGGCAGAGGTAGAGATGATACAAATAAAATAGTTACCGCAAAATTTAAAAACAGCATTTCTTATTAGGTTCATTCTAGTTAGTGCAGCTACAGTATGTTTACAGCTTAATGCTCCCTGTACTAGTCTTGTTAACACTTCAACTAAATAAAGCATTGCAACATTGCTATTGTGTACATAACCTCATTTAGAAAGGTAATGATTGATGAATAACCCAGTGACAAAAAGAAAATATGTGTTTAGATTACCATTTCTATTCTGTATTAATTTTATTTATATAACCATGACCTACATAGCTTTTAGAGCCATAGTAGCTGTAATCCCTACAGGTTGACAAATTATGGTATATTTCATTGTTTCCCAAATCTTTTAGACTGGCAGACAGCTATCCAAAGGACAAATACATGTTTCCTTCAAAAGATATAATTTTGGTTTCAGGATTATTTGAGTAGAATATGAATTCTTCAGAAATATACATAATCCCTATTCTTCTCTTACTCTTAATGATTGTTCTGTTTTCAAACAACACAGAAAGATTGAGGAACCTTTATGGGTGGGTTGTTGTTTTTTTAAAAAATCAACAGAATATCTGTGAAAGGTCTAGGTCATGTTTTATGAAGCTTCCAGGATCCACAAAATTCTTGTTAAGTAAACTTTGGAGGTTATGACCTTTGTCTCCTATGGTGCATGAGAGGATATGAATGCACAAGGCTCTTGAGATACTAATTGCCTTAGGGACCATGCTTTCAGACCTGCCCTAAATATTCCCAGAGATTATCCCAGTCTGTATTTCTTTTACCTTAGAAGATACAGTTTAACTTTTGAGGTTCTCATTTTAGCCACTAGTCTTGGTCATGATTTATAAAAGTTTCCCTTAAAGGTCAGCTAGTAATTGTCTCAGTTGTAACAAAAGGGTTTCTCTTTCCATATTTGAGTAACTAGGGTTATTCATTTCTTGATTTCTATGGTTGACACCTTTAGAAAAGACAGTTGATGCACAGATAAAGTAAAGATCACATGCATACTTATATGGGAATACATTAAGTGGACGCTCTAGTCTTTGCTTCTGAATAAACATATATAGACATAATTATGTTGCAAGTTCTTGGACAGGATTTACATTGTCTTTTTAGATAGTAGATTATCCTGACGTTCTTAAGAAGATAGGAAAATAGCACCTCCAATTATTCATATGCTAGGTTGGTCATCTAGATATATCCATATTTAGCTACAAAGTCTGGCAGAATATAGTATATTTTGGGGGAGTGAAAGAGAAACAGTTATATTTATAAAAAATATAACATTAAAAATAAGATAAATATGTGTGCTAGTAGTCCTTGCTTACCAACCATTCATTCAGTGACTGTTCAGAGTTATGACGGTGCTGAAAAACAAGATTTAAGCCTGATCCTCAACATTCCAGCTGTCCCAGCACCACCACAAACATATAAGAGTGATCTGGGCATTTGGCACCTATCTTACACTTACAATGGTTGGAGTGTTCCACGGCCACATGATTGCCATTCCCTTCTGGCTTCCCACAAGGAAAGTAAATGATGAATCATAAATAATTTGCACTCTCCCCTTCCCCATAGCAGCCAATCCTGGCCCTGCTGTGCTATCACTGTGCCTTACCTCCCTACCATCCTGCCTGTGAGCTGCCTGGAATGTGCTTAATTGAACACATTAATTAATTCTTGTTTAATGATGGCTGCATCACTTAACAACAGAAATTATGATCCCAGTTTTCATTCTTAATTGAGGACTACCTGTATTCAACTGAAATCTTAAAATTTTCTATCTAATTCGATCCTTAAAAATATAGGTGGTCCTCGACTTACAAACACAGTTGGGATCAGAATTTCTATTGCTAAGTAAGGAGATTGTTAAGTGAGTCGTAGCCAATTTTACAACCTTTTTGCCATCCCTGCAAGAGTTAAGCAAGTCCAACTTCCTTCCTTGATTGGAAGCTCATTGGAAGCTGACTGGGTAGATTGCAAATGGTGATCATAATTTGCTATAATCCTTGTAAATAAAAGCCGGTTAAGTTAGCAGTTGAATTTTGACCTTACATCACATTTTTTAGTGCTGTTGTTACTTAAAGTGGTCACTAAATGAATGGTCGTAAATCGAGAACTACCTGTATAGTAACTTGAAAATTAAAGATTCCTACTGAGGAAGGGACAATTGCAAGGGTGACTTGACAGAATCAGAGAGGCAAGTTCTGTTAGAGGTTTTCCAAGTATTTGCTAAAAACTGTTTTCAGCATAGTGAAATGCTGTGCACTTTGTTCTTAACAGCACTACTCCCCTTTAAACATTTCCAGCAGTTCACACCACATGCATCCTCTTTGCTGGAGACACAAGTCAGAAGAAGAGCTTAATATCTTTAAAACTTGTTTATTCAGGATGAAGTTTTAACTTTTGCACATCTGTACTGAATTAGTTGCCGGAGCATTCTTTCTTTTTTTTCCTTCTTACTAAAAAAAAAAAGCCAACAACACCCGGGGTCAGCATTTGCCAAAAGAACAAGATTCTCCTACTTCAACTTATTAAGAGTTTTGCCACAATTTTGGCTATAGGACGATGGGTCATGGCTATGTAATAGCATACTGTTGGGGAGGCAAACTCTCCAATTTTCAAACTGCTATATTAGTGCAATTATCAAGACCACCAGCAGTTTAAAAGAAAACATTAATCTTGTCAAATAGTCACACATGTCCCTTAGGCAAGTTATTAATAGTTTTTTAAAGGGTGCATATTTTTGTATATGCCAAAGATAGAATCACTCTGTAGTTTTTGTTGCTGTTTTTTTCCCCCTCTTCTAATTCAGCTGTAATCATGCTTCTGGTTACATAAGATTAAGTTCGATTGTGCCCAATCTGTATTGTAAATTTTAAATCTTACAATGTTTTGCCATATAAGGCAGAATTTATTTCTGTATCTTTGATGGTGTATGCAAAATAATGAGAAACGAAGGAAGAAAGATTCAGTTACAGCTTGTGATTAGAAATGTGAAGGCATCAATATTTGATTTCAACTGATCTCAGAGTCCATTTGCTAAAAAAAAAATTAGACCCTAGGCTATAATGGGAGAAATCAAATCATTTCTGCAGCTGCTTTAATTTGTTTAGCAGAGTGAGTTGAAAAGAGCACACATGGAAGAGCTTTTTAATTTTAAGCTCAAGGATTTGCTGAAATAATTTTTGAACCTCTTTTAAGGTAAAGTTAGTACGTGTGAGGAACCGATAGCTCCCAAATTGTGTGACATAATAGTAAGCTTTCCTTACCAGTATAGAAATTATCGTCCTTCCCAATAAAAATTTTCAAAATTAAAACTTTTCCTAAAAATTTTCTACCTCCTAACTCTTTACTTTTGGCATGACTAATTGACAACATTAACTTTTGGGAGGAACAATGTATTATATATTCTGTGTGCAAACTTTATAAAATGGCTGATAAGTGTTAATATCACTACTGTTTATTATTATGAAATCTATAATATAAAAATAGCATAGTTCATATACTGTAGTTGAAACAGCAGCTAAGCAGTCTCAACTCACTCATGCAGGCAAAAAGATAAATTTATCAAAATAAGCCAAGACACAAAAAGTTGCAGAATGGAAACGGAAATTACTTTTATTTATTTTTGAGAGGGGGGGGAAAATAAAATGGGGACTTAGGAACTGCAAGCAGTTTGGGCAAAGAGAGTGGCATATAGTAAGCCCAAAAGGATTTTATATGTGTGAATGGAGAAAAATGGAAGATCACAGAATAGATTTGGGAAAGGGTAAAGTATCATAAAGGAAAGAGGAATTTAAAAAATCTTGAGTCCCTATTTCTCTCCCCTCAGCCACCATCTATCAGAAAAGTAAGTCCAAACAGCAGAAGCATACTTCCAAGAGCACTGTGAAAATCAGGTGTTGTGCAAAGATGAGCAAATTCATTGGTTGGTGAACTCAACCATCCCCCTCCTACTTGGGTAGAAACCAGCAATAATGTTTTGAATCTTGCCAACCAGAAAGCCAACTGAATCTCGAAATTGCCTTCAAATCTCTCTGAAGTTATTTGAAAGGTCCTGATTTGATCCGATGCCCTGAATTGATTTGATTATTTGACTTGTTCAAATAATTCAGTCAGATTTTCTTCAAAGCAGATAATCTCTTCAAAGTTCTGCATAGGACAAATGGACCTGTATAAGATATATTGGGTGGAAGTATCAATCGCTGTAAAATTCAGAGTTTTTTTGTTTTGCTTTGTCATGTTTTTATGCACTAACCATTCATCCATCCATACCCCAGGGAAGGATTTGAAATAGTCATACAGATCAACTTACATTTGTATATCTTCCTTGTATTTAATCAAATATATTGAATATAGGCTTACTACCGGCCATATTTGTGCATATGTGGTGGAATTACATTCCAAAGTGTCCACAGAAGCCACAGAGGATTTGTAAGCGATTCATCTTCCAGTAAAGGAACAATGTTTCAGTTGCCTGTAAATAACTGCAATAGACCATCTGGCAATTAATTGCATTCTTCCAAAGAAAAAGAGATTGAGACAGAGATGCCTTTATTTTTCCTGTATGCAAATCTAGTTCTTGGCTTTCTGCCTGCATTTGAAGGTAGTCCAACAAATAGACAAGCCATCTGCTGGGCAGCACTTGTATCTCAAGGATTTCCAGCAGATTTTGGAACAGGCCAGGTTCTAAACCTAGGTAGCTTTAGTGAAGCTCCACAGCTTTCATATCAATTTACATTTGGGAAAGTATTGCAGTTTTGCAGTCCAAATAATTGTTTTATTTGTAAACTAAAAACAGCATGTTTTTCTTCATGTTTTTCTTAAATTTTATACCATGAAGTAGCCATGAATGCTCCAGATTTAAATTAATTCATTTCCCTGACTTCTCTTTCACACCCTTATTCTGTAGTTTACATAATCCATTGCTTTATTCAGCTTCTGTTTTCTTCAGTCCAGTTTCTCAAACCAAGAAATCTAGAATCTTACTTCCATCTTTTTTTGAAACCTCCTCTTGTCTCCTGCAAACTGGGTTTGCGGAGCAGCATAATCTATGAATTATATCTGTGTATACTGACTGCTATCTTAGAAAGAATCTTCTTTTGCTTTGACCCCCAATTGTTTCTTATTAGACACTCTTAACCCAATCAGTAAGCTCAGTGCCTGCTCAAAACCAGCAATGGATTTTTGTAGCAATTTTTTTGGGGGGGGGGTTCTTAGGAAATGTGCTAAGCATTACAAATAAAATATGGGAAATCTATTGAGCAATCTGATGTCCTCATCTGCATTAAGAACTTCAGATTTTAATATAATTAGCATTGTGTGCTTTGTATGTAGATAATGAGACACATTTCTTGTGTTGACACTTCAATTCTGGACTAGTCTCCAATCAAGTTGTTTCCATTTGCTTTAAGATTTTACAGTTGGCTTTATTTCTTTTAGGTTTTTGTGGCTTTGGCATAATGACTTTTCATTTTATCATTCTATGCTATATTGCTTTTTGGCTTCTACTTTCATGATTGAATATTTGGAATTTTGCTTTAGAAATTAAGACATTGAAAACCAAATCATAGGTTTCCATCAGAAATAACAGTAAACATAAATAGTTTCGTAGAAGTAGTGTAATCCATTGATTCTCACCTTCTATCTAGAAAGTAGACTTAGTTCTTGAAAATTATCTTTCTATTTTTCTTGAGACCTTTTTAAAAGTTTTAGTTCTTTAGTTTTATTTTTAGTTTCACTAGAAGCAATTAGTAAAATAGGAGTTCAGAGCACCTATTCTGAAAATATGGCAAAAAGTAATTAAACTTACATTTCTTTTTCAGTGAGCATAAACATTTGGACTTGATTAAATTGTGTATTTTCATTAAATTGTCTTCAGGTTTTGAGATTAGAAGATGCTAGGCAAGCATGTTTATATGATGTAGTATTACTATCAAGTCCAAGGCATTTCCGGTAGATGTGGAAATAACCTAGTTGAAGCTTGTGAATTGTGCTAATAAAAGCATGCCACATATCAGAAGCAACAGAAAAATATGAGCAAGTATGAACTCATCCATTATTGTAAGGACCATTGCATTAATAATTGAATGTAAGCACAATCGAGGTCTCCTGAAAACTCTTATTCAAATATGTCTATGCTGATTACATTTCAAGTTATAATACAAATTTATTGTATTATAAAATCCCAGTGTAATTCTCAAACTTTTTATTTTCCCTTCTACATTATATTCTTGCTGTTCAATGTCCTCTTTCAAGTTTTTGTCTTCAGTTATTTTCCCTTCAACATTATACTCTTGTTTCTCAGTTGAATATTCTCTTTTTTTTTTTGTTCTAACCAAGCTTCTGCTTCTTTATTGCCCTTTCATGCTTCGCGTATATTTTTAAGCAATTCCTTTATTTCTTCATATTCCCAAGGCTCCATATTGTCAATTTGGGAGTTGTTATTTTATTTAATTTGCTTGCTTACTTGATCCTTATGCTCAATCATTTGCATTGATCATGTCATCTATCTTGAAGCACATGGCCAGATGTAACTATTCCCTCTTCTGTCTCATATACTTCCAGGAAATTGCAGATTTGTGACCCTCTCTTCATTTCCAGTCCTCCATCTAGAACTATATAGCAACTGGATGACATAAGCATATAATTTGGAGGCAAGCTATAAATGCTGATTTATAGCGCTCAAAAAATGAAGCCCTTGCCTGATTAATTTCACTGTGCTTTCAAATAATGCCATGAAACAAATTTCCCTTTGAAATGGCCTTTCTAAATGTCATGATTCCATATAATGATGCTTTTAGTAGAAAATCATTGTTGATGGTTTGAGTAAATACTCATTTAGCCTTGTAAGCAAAAGGTCACAGATATTCAGCATGACTATATTTTGTTTTAAATGTCCTTAATCTGGTACTCCCAAGACAGTTTGGTGCCTATCTTCTGGAACAAGGTTCTCTCCAAGAGTCAGATGGCCTTCACCCTGCTGTTATTTAGATGAGCTGTGAATAACTAACTCTTCACCCAGCCCTTTGACAAGGGAAAGTGAGATCTTTTGTTTTATCATACTTTCCATCTTTATTTTCATGCTTTATTGTGATTTCTTTAATGGCTGGGATCATCCTATGTTCATTTAAGGTTGGGTGCATACAAGTTGGTGTTTATTATTAAATTATTATAATCCTCATTATCTCAGCTGACAGAATACTTATAGGCAGAAACAGTATAAGCAATACTATTGTTAAGAACAATCATTTTTAACAACTCAGGAGTATTTTTCTCATTATTATAATAATGGGCCTGTGGTATAATAGAAATGAGACTCAACTATGAAGTCTTTTTCAGGATAGTTTGCAATTTTGCCTTAGATAAGTTGTGTGATAAAACAATCAATTAAAAGTAAACCTAAAGATATTTACGAGCTATAAAGAAAGTACTTCTTTAAACACTGGAAAATAAAACTGGAGATGAGAGGACAGCCACAATTCATAACATTCTTAAACAGGAAGACAAGATAAATAAGATTCATGGGCATACATGGAAGATAAATCTCCTTGTGGCTTAGACCAGGGTGGGTAACAATAGCAACTTTATGATCTGTGGACTTCAATTCCCAAAATTTCTACATCAACATGGCTGGCTTAAGAATTCTGGGAAGTCCACAGGTCATAAAGTTGCCATAGTTGCCCACCCCTGACTTCGACTGTTGTTTTTCAACCTTGGCATTGTTGAGGAATACTGGGAGTTGAAGTCCACACACCTTCAAGCTGCCAAGATTGAGAAACTCTGGCTTAGACATATGGGTGCAGTTACAGTAGTAGCACTTTAAAAGCTCTCAATCCAGAAGGCAAGCTTGAACTCAGAGGATTAGTTTAGGAACTGTTGTACCTGTGGAATTACTTGCAATTCTCGACTACACCTGAAGCTTATATTTTGCAATGTCTGAAGAACAATTGTCCAATAAGTGGTGTAATGATGCCAGAAACGCCCACAGCTTTTTGATTTTATTTTATTTGGTTGCTTTCAGGTAATAGGCAACATGGTATGTTCAAATGAAACCAGCTGGACTAGTTTTTCTAATTATGTCTCCGGGGTTGTCATCGCCTGTAGGATAAGACCTGGAACAAAGATATCAGGATAATCCTAAAGTTTGCAAATCTTAAAACAGTAACTTACACAACCTTCTGATTTAATATTAAACTCACAGTATATTTGTAGTTTGGGGATCAATAAATTGCTTTGAAGTATTGTATGTCTGTATCCTGATATGTATGTTCTTTTTTCAAGATCAGATTCAATGACTGGGAAATAACCCAACCTCATTTGTGTCATGTGGACTCTTTTCTTCAAATGTATAAATACCTGAAATATAAAAACGTTCCCCCCCCACACACACACACACACAGTTTTAGGTTGCACAGAAATCTTTGGTACAGCAAACATGAAGTAGATGTAAACATTCCAGCTATTGGGTGACATGTACCACAAACCACACTGTAGCATCTTTAACCAGACTTAGCAGAGTAGAGCTATAGAGGTAGAGTGGAGGATTCGATTTTATTATTCAGAATAATTACATTATATAGAAAAATGGGCTTAGCAAGTCAGAATATGAAGAATATGGAGATCTGTCATTTCACCGGTCAATAGAGCACAGATTTGTTCTTCAAGATGATGTAAAGCTAGCATGACAGTAACCCATTTAAGCAGATCTTTATTACTTGTCCCATACAGACTCCTTTGGAAAGCAATAAAATAAATATGTCTTGTGAACTACAGTAACCCCGTTAACTTGTTCAAGTATATTGAAGCTGAAATAGGCAGCCCAAGTACAATACACAAGTTCCTCTGAATGAGTTGCTCTTTTTCTGAAATATGAGCAGAATTTAATGGAATTAGAAACATTTTTTTTTGTTAAATCATATCTTTTTGTCTATACATTAAAAAAAGCCATATAAGATCTTAGAGGGAGAAGCAGAGAAAAAATCTGATTCATAGAAGAGAAAAACAAAACATTGTGTTTATTCATAGAAAGGATGATATGATAGCTTGGCAGTACATTAATAAACATAAGCTACCTGCTGCAACTAGTTAGATACTCGGGGCATTTAAGAGGAACTAATACAGTCAAGTTTAACCTGCAAAATCAGAGGAGCAAATGCATGTGCCAATAGACACTCCCATCTATAAATTAATATCTGAGAAGTAAACATAAGTATCTCTTAGTCTTCATCTTCTTCCATAACTGTTGTTACTTCACTTCACATCATCTTCCCTTCAATATCAGCTAGAAAATACTATTTATAATATACAGGATGAAGGTCTGGATTTAATTTCAGATGGACTGGTGCTGTTATTGAAATTGAGCTGGTTTGTCAGGATAGATGATGGTCTACTCCAAACTACTACCCAAAAAAGCTGCTTCATTATGAAGTTGTAAAATACTGTGGCTAATTTGTTGCTCTGAATACCCTCTTGTGTTGGCTGGTAGGCCAACTGGAAAATTAGTAGTAAGTGTGCATCATGACTGAGGCATTGAGTACTCTTTGATTAGGTTAGAGTATTTGGTTTGTAAATGCAAATCATTTCAAAAAACCATATTAGATAAACCATCAGATGTTCAGACAAAGACATCACTATCCCAGACCTTGGCAGTAACATGGAATTATTTGGTACGCAAGTAGATTTTTGAGCAACAAGTGTGATCTTATGATGTCAATATCTGCAAGAATAAGGACTCAAAACCACATTGGGAGGCTTAATTGAATTCAGTAAGTTTGAAAAGCAAACTTATATGGGAAAAAAGTGTATGAGCACATTTTAACATTCTGAAATATATTACTAGTTTCAAAATGAACAGTTCAAAACCCTTAATTTGAGTTAATCTACTTTTACTATCTACTTTTCTGCCTATGATGATCCTCACTTTATTGACTATATTTCCCACTATTAAATGGAGAATTGTGATTTAATAGAAGAGGCAAATCACCTTTTTTTAAAGTGAAGTTAAAATATCCTTCAAGACAACTTCAATAGAGGTGAGAAAAGACTGTAGTTTTCTTTGCAACAATATGCCATTTCCTTTTTCTGGATGCTTTCTCAACTCCACAGCCTGATATTTCCATGTAACCTCCCCAAAAATATATTGGATCCAGTCCAGATTACCTTTTTGATATCCGCCAAGTTCAACTAGTTGCTGCCAATAGTTCATTACTAATAAATCATTTGGTGAATCGATTTCAGCAGTTACACTGTGATCATTGTTGTTCATCACTGTGTGATCATCACTGTGATCATATTGTTTTAAAGCAATGGTTCTCAACCTGTGGGTCGGGACCCCTTTGGGGGTTGAACAACCCTTTCACAGGGGTCACCTAAGACCATCGGAA